>JAYJMH010004587.1:0-27015 GCA_036873815.1 Phacellophora camtschatica | reverse complement strand
CGCCGATTTTTCTGCTGGTGAAAACAGGCAGAACTTCTTTCCTGATCTTATTACTGAGATCATGCAATTGCTTTTTTCACAGCCTGAGCAGGCTTTTTTTTATATGTTTCATTAATAGTCGTAGTGTCAGCGTCCATCAGCTTGTCGGAAGAGATAACTACGACTTTTGTTATTTTTAGAGAGAAATTTTCAGATATCGTAGATCAAATATTCTACGCCTCCTGTAAAATTAAGCTAAATTCCATTGTTGGGCTTCTGTTTTGCTTGCTGTTGTTTATTAACTTTTTTAGTTTATTAATATTTTGTAATCTGTACTTCTATTTGTGATTAGTTTTTAATGTAAAATAGGGCTCTCATTTTACCACTAGTTGGTGTATGGAGTTCCATTAATTTTGTTTGATATTTCATACCTCAACTGGGGGTATATCGTAATACCTCAACTGTGGTATGTCGTAATTTATGATTTTTATGATGATGATGTAAGAATTCTAGGCAAACAATGGGAAAGTTTGCTGACATGGAATTGAGGCAAACATTATGTCAATTCTATAGCCATAGCGACTGGTATCACCAGTCCACCAGTAGTCTGCCCATTGTTTGCTTCTCCTTAATTCCGCATTTCACCGCAAAATCGACAACAACTACTCTCTCTTGTTTCCCTTCAAAGCGTTTATCCCTGTGACAGCAAATGCAAGAAGGAATAATGGAAGCACATAGCTTGCAGAAATTTACCAGATATTTGTTTATTAAGAGTGTTGTTTATTATCTGTTGCACATTACATTATGGTTTATTATTTTATAGAAAATAGAAAAACACTATTGATTTGGTCGCAGGCACTGAAAAACATTTTCAAGCTATGAATATAGCAACCAAATTAACACCAGTACGATCTTATGATTATTAATGAAATTTAAATTTAGGCTGCTATTTACACCGTCATATTTTACAATACAAATGTGACAAAGAGTTATTGGGTCGATGCTAGAGCCACAAAGCGTAGCCAGACTGTGCTAGATCATAGTGGAGACGAGGACACACACAATCTCTAGATATATGACAAATATTATTCGTTCTTAAAATACACATTTTAAAATAACTTTTAAGAAAGAACTGTTTTTTGTCATATATCTAGAGATGGTGTTGTCCTAATTTCCACTATGATCTAGTATCTGCAAACAAGAGCAGATTTTGTAAGAATAGTGAAATCGACACACCAATTTCAAAGCGATTAGCCATTCGAGACCAAACGAATTCTCTCAAGCAGAAAATCAAAACATGGCTTTATTTTTCTTGATTTTCTTATTGAGAGAGTTCGCTTTGTCTTCGATGGCTAATCGCTTTGAAATTAACGTGTCAATTTCCCCATTGTCACAAAATCTTTTCTTGTTTGTATCTAGTATCTACCGACTTATTGCACTTCAGTAATATCGCTCCTCCGCAAGAACAGATAAACCTCCACGGTCCACATGGTCAACTGTGTTTTCAACTGTGTTAACATTGTGTTTTCAAGGCAGTTACAGAAGAAAACAAACTAACGATAACGGAAAGAATATTTTAGTGCACGAAGACACTTTGCAAATTTATGTTGGCCAAGAATATATTGCAGCTTTCGCCGCAATGAAAATCAATTAAAATTGCTTTTCATCAGTTTTCATTGCAAAAAATCATTTTTCGAAATATTTGTTTAACTTTCGGGATATGTGGTCTTTTGTTTACAAACAAAATATTGTCGGCCATATTTTTTAATTTTTGGCAAATGTTCAAGATTTACAACATGCAAATATAATTTAGCGAGCAGATTTCCTGCTCAATGTTTGCTAAAATATTAATGGTGATCAAAAAGATCAACTTAACACGTAATATTTGCCAAGATGAAAAACAGAACCGTTTTGAAGAATATAAATTGAGATGAAACAATATTAAAAATGATTTGTTTATCTGTTATGACGTCTTTAAGACGTGTCAGAGGAAATTTGCGTCGTTTAAAGCAAGGCCTTTGAAAAATGTATCAATCCAGGAATGGTAATTCCTGAATATCAGTTTGATTTGCTTTTACGTTGATAGTATATCACCACAGTCGATCACTATACAGTGACCAGACAGACAGTGTTGGCTTTTGTTTACCCAATAAGACAGGAATTAAAAAGTGCAGTTCTGAAAGGATGCAAGGCCTAAAACCTTGTCAATGACGAACTGCTCTGTTTTTGTATTTTCAAACTGTCGACTATCAACAATATCACCACTCACAAATTTGCATTTGAGATCATAAATAAGGTCTCAAATTGTACGTTAGTTATCGGGTTTTCTATTGTAGGTAATCACATAAAGCTTTGTACTCGAGTTTTTGCAAAAATTGCAAAACTAAGGTAAAGGTATTTCTGGAACACCAGCTAGATCCAATTGTTGTATTTCAAGAACATTTGCAAATTAGGCTTTTGGTGGCAATTATAAATATTATATATATGTATTACTCATTTCCCCCAAGCCTACCCATTTTGCCCCTGTAGACCAAATCGTTTCTAGTTAATAGAAAATATCATTCTCTCGATAGCAAATTCTTCACCATATATTGTTAAGCATGAATGTGAAATTTAAAAAAATAAAGCAGACCTTACCAAGTAACCATCTTTCTTCAACGCATGCAATTGGAAGGTTTACGATTGAACAAGACCCAATAACTGCAGAAGCTTTCTTCGAATCAGAAGTAACCTTTAAATAAAGAAAAATTTAGATTATAAAAAGTAATTATATATATATACAATAAACGATTAACAAAATAAAATGAAGAAACAAAGAAAAAACTAAATTAAATTTTTTTTTAAATTTGCGAGTCATATATCAGAGGTATTTATTGCAAAATAAAAAATGAATAAAAAAAAAGAAAATTGCTTCACTTCGAATTAAAATATGGCATTGAGACTGAAGGTTTATAAAGAAAAATCTCTCTTTGGAAATGATGAACATTAAAGAAGTTAACTGTGCAGTTGCAAGATATTTTCTGTCTACATCCTATTTGCTTCTAGTTCGTTCAAATACAGTAGGAACCCGCCAGTAAAAAAACGGTTTTTGAAAATCAGTCTGTTTGGTTTCTTAATATTTTGGCAAGTTCGATAGAGTTTGACCAAAAAGTTAAATTTTTACCAAAAATGAGCCTTTGGTTTCTTAAAAGTCGGTTTCTCATTGGCGGGTTCTTGCTGTATTAGAATTCAAAATGCATTTTACACCAGACTCGTATTCGGGGACAATGTTCCTAAATTAAATTCAAGCAAAACTTTTCCCCATTGCTTTCAAGCATGCTCTTAGATACCTACATTTTGAAATACATAAGAATGATGTCAATTTTGAGCAAAGTTACAACAAAAAGTCACACCTACCTACATAAATGATATATGCTGATGATAGTGGTTTCCCAAATGAAGATAATTAATTAGATATGAAAATACAACAAATAGCTAAACTAGTATTGGGTGAACACAAACTGATAGTAAATGATGACAGGAAAGAAGATGAAGAGAAATGGCGAAATACGAAAAAGTCTTCTGGGAGACTACGAGTACATGAAAAGAAGAATCATGCTATCAAACACAATAATGCAGTCAGTTGAAAAAATATGGCCAATGAAGAAGATGCACATCAAGAAGAAACTGAAGATTTATAAAGCAATTGTTAAAAGTGTCCTAACACACCATGTCAACATGGTGATTAACTGTAAGCCAAGAAGAAGATCTGGCTAGAACACATCGGAAGAATAATTGGAATGATAGACACAAAAAGAACAAATATCTACAAAGAAAGTGATGAAATACCACTCAGTAGTGTAATGAAGAAAATGAGATGGAGCGCATTAGGACATGTGTTGAGATTGCAGAAAGAAACACCGTGTTAGAAGACAATGCTGTATTATTTTGATAAACCAATTAATGCAAAGAAATTTCCAGAAAGACAGAGGACAACATTACCTGTAAAGATAAACAATGACAACAAGCAATGCACGAAAACAAAACAACATCTGCATAACAAAATTCGAGACAAACAAAGATTTATATAAGTTGACAGAAATAGCATCGGTCAGGAAGCAATGGGAAGTATTTTCAAACTTGATATGATTCTAAAGATCTCTACGAATTCAAAATAATAAAATTTATGCATCGTGGACATTTTAATGAGAATAAACTTCCAGCTGTATCTAAAAACTATTTCAAAACAATTGACACCAAACATAGGCATAACACACGACAAAGAACTAACTGCGTAATCACTAAATCACATAAAAAATGGGGTGATAAAATGATACTAAACAAAGGTGCGCTTCTATGAAACGAGCTCCCTAAATCTATTAAAACTATTTCAAACCAACTAGATTCAAGAACTTAAAATTATCTTTTATATTCTTCATAATTACTAACAATATTACTTGCTCTTACTGTTACTGTTTGTGTTTAAACTATTTTTGTTAACGAATATGTATTGTAATTTATTGTATTAAGATTTGTTTATAGATGTGATTTAATGCAATTTTCATATCTAATTTTACTATATCTATTTATCTGTAAACATTTTGCAATCTCGAATAAAAATGATGATGATATGAAAAATTGCAGAAGGTGATGAATGAATAAGCCGAAACTGCGACAGAAGAAGAAGAAGAAGAAGCAAAAATATATGCATGTAATGTTGTAAATTGATTTAAACCTTTTAAGCAGCAACATTTCAAAAAATTCCACACAAAAACAACAAGAATGTCTGTTGCAAGTTTTCATCCACGTAGACGTGCTCAAAACTATTCTCGTAATTAATTGAACAAAAATGAAAAACGTTTTCGCAGAAAAATAAAAACGAAAACAATTCCAAACAGAATTGGTTTTAGGCAAACTGCAAAAGTAACTTGGATGCCTTACTTGGCCACCACATCTTCTCAGCAACTTTGAAATTTCATCTTTCGGAGGAACTGTGTCTTCAGCAATAAAAAAAGGACCATGCTCCTTCAACAGCATACACCAATTACTCTTTCCATTTTCTTGCTTACTGCATCGGCTAATCTGATACATCAACACGTTTGTTCATCAAAACAAAAAATAAGTGAACTTCATCAAAACAAAAAATAAGTGATTTTCATCAAAACAAAAAATAAGTGAACTTCATCAAAACAAAAAATAAGTGAACTTCATCAAAACAAAAAAATAAATGAACTTCATCAAAACAAAAAATAAGTGAACTTCATCAAAACAAAAAATAAGTGAACTTCATCAAAACAAAAAATAAGTGAGCTTCATCAAAACAAAAAATAAGTGAATTTCATCAAAACAAAAGATAAGTGAACTTCATCAAAACAAAAAATAATTGAATTTCATCAAAACAAAAAATAAGTGAACTTCATCAAAACAAAAAATAAGTGAATTTCATCAAAACAAAAAATAAGTGAACTTCATCAAAACAAAAAATAAGTGAATTTCATCAAAACAAAAGATAAGTGAACTTCATCAAAACAAAAAATAAGTGAACTTCGTCAAAACAAAAAATAAGTGAGCTTCGTCAAAACAAAAAATAAGTGAACTCTCGAGACAAGATTAATAGAAAATTAGCAAATATGAATATCCATGAGTTTTAAAACACGATTAATGTTGTTCGTACAACGTGCAAATTGCTTCTTTACTGTGTCCTTTTTTGGAGAATTAAAAAAATCGCAGCAAAGGCGCAACTATTTCACTAGATAAGCCTGTCAGAAAGGATACAGTAAAGAAACAATTTGCACGTTGTACGAAAAACATTAATCGTGTTTTAAAACCCATGATATTACCTTTTTCTGTAAAGGTTTGCTTGATAAATTGAAAAAAAAACAATAAATGATTTTTTATAATTAAAATTATACCTTCGCTGTAGGAAACAGGTCATTCATTTCAAAATCTTCTTCTTCAAGCCAGTAACCCTGATCAAATGCAGAATTTATCTGCAAAGAGAAATGTTTTTGAGTGAATAGATGTACCGGATGTTCCAAAAAAAAAGCAACGCGCCTGCGCCGGGTGCCCCAAAAACAAGGTAGCACGTCTGTACCGGGTGTCCCAAAAACAAAGTAACAGGTTTGATATGGCCTAATGATAAAAATATTGACTTACTGTACTGAATAATACACAGAAAGTAATGCTTTATAATTAATTTACAATTTGCTACCTGACTCGGAAAGATCAGTGCCTGCCAAGAGTGCTAAGATATTCTTCTCGAAACCCTAAATGTGACATCATCTAAAATTCGAAGTCTCAATTTAAATAGCCCAAGTAGAACCCAGTAAAAGTGCAATGCAAATTTAAATGAAATGAAATTAGCTTTAAATATAAATTTATCAAAAATTGGATCATTAAAAGTGTTACCATGGCCAATCCATGTATTTTCCAAGTAGTTTTGTCGTGATAACAAATCTAATGCTTGAAGATGTGTATTTCAGTACCCAAGGCATCCATTTTGAAAAGTAAGGTACAGTATCAATAATAATTATATGTATTTTTATATGTATTTCATAAAGTTTTCTTGATGGAATTCTGTGCTAATTTCAGATGGTAAAACACTACTTTTTAAATTAATTTATCTTCGTAAGGTTTTGCATCCTTCAAGATGTAATTCTTTAATCAATTTATTTCGTTTATTTTGGTAAAGCTATGTGGACACGTTACGATGACGACACGTAGTATAAAGAGAAGCTTGTCAAACTATAGAAATATTGCACTTTTGATTCTCGAATTTGATTCTAACAACGAATCTGACAACTAATTTATGCATTTCTACGTACATTACTGTCAAAATTTTAGTGACTTGAAGATTTGAAATAAGAGCTTTAACCGTGAAAATAATACCTTATACACTCTGTATTGCCATAAATTTAACGAGCAAGTATAAGTTGAAATATAGAAATTTGCTGTTAAATCTAAACTTCGTTTGTGGTTTGATAAGTCTTATAAGTTTCCACAAACGAGTCCTTATCTTGAAAAAGATGCAATTGCAGAATTATCAATAATTAATTCTTCAATAAAATCCTCTTTCACAACTTATAATCCTATGTTAAATGTTAAAATGTTAAAACCAAAACGATTACCAACAAAGATATGATTAAAATCTCAATATTAAAAACTAAGAATTGATCAAATGAAAATACAAAAACCAAATAGCATTTAATATTGATAAGAAAACAGATGAAATTCCATAAAGTTATGCCCACTCACCCAGCTTGGTGATACGATCCAACACCCTTGTGTCAAACCATTCAAAAGATTTAATGTTCTGCGACCACTTCCAGCAACAATATGAGTAGTTGATGAATTGACATTCTTTGAAATTGAAAATCCGCCAAGTTTCATTATGGCATTTCGAATGAATTTCTGTTCACTAAAATAGAAAAATGAGACATTTTCTTTCTAGTGGTTATGGCTTGTTTCACAAAATGCTTACCTTTACAAGTTCTAAAATATTCAACTAAATATTCCAAAATAGAATGATATCGCGGGTAAACGAAGACGTAGAAGACCTTGCAATAATAACATAAAAAATTTACCGGTGGCAGGCATGATGGAAAACATCCGAATGCCTGAGGATCGCACCGGATGGAGAGAAAACACAAATCAAATGATGGAATAGGCTCAACGCCAGCAATGACGATGCCGTGAATGGATGGATGATAAAAATAGAATTGGATTATTACAATAAATTGGCATTGATAAAACAGTCCTCGAAACTAACTTGCCTTATGATTAATATATGATCGAAAACATTCAAAATTTTTGATGATAAAACACAAACGAAATAAACAGTGAATTCAGATTTCAAATAACAATGTAAACATATTGCATATATTAACATAATTTAAATGTAAGCGCCTCATAAAAAAAGAGCCTTCCTTCTCTTGGGTCACATAAATTGCATGAATTAAATAATACGTGGATCTTTAATAACATTACAATGATTAACAAAATGAAGTGAAGAATAAAATTAGAATAAAATAAAGTCTTAAAAATAAAAGAATCTCAATAGACACCGATGCCACTGGAATGGAATATTTATCTTACCTGTTGTTATTTTGTTGCGTGTTGAGTTATAATTAATTAGTATTGAGTTTTTTTTGTGTGTTAAGGCCTGAAAGGGCTGTTCATATTTATGATTAAAAAAATGTAGTCAGTTTTAAGATACAAAATTAATACAAAAAATAGGCATCTTCAAAAAATTAATATCGCCTTCGCACTAACACAGTTAAACCAGTTTTATCTAAACCAGATTAAATGTCTGCCAATCAAATGCATTCGAACTGTTGGATTAACCAATTAGAATGCAGATAACCTGGATTAATTTAAGCTGGTTTAAGTGGCAGCATGAATGAGTTATAAAACTAATCTTTAACGATTTGTTTAAAGCGGCATAAAAAATCCTTCTTAAGGAATGCATAGCGAAATTTAACAAAGTGTCTGAATCTTTTTACTGGAATTAATCTGAAAATAATTAAATATAATTTTTTCACCTGTGATGCAAACTCGTCATAACCATCGAACCTTTCAACTGCCAAAAAAAATTACAAAAATTAAAGCGATTTAAATGCTTAAAAAAATCTTTCTATTAAACATTTATGTCAACTCATGCATGTAAAAATTTCTTTAAATACTGATTCTGAGAATAAAATTGGTGCCAAAGGAGCGCAGTATACAATAGAAACCGGCAAAATTACCCATACCTACAGCAAAAATCTTGTCCGCTGTTATTCGCGGACATTTTTCACCTGATTTCTAATTTGAGACAGAGTGTAGTGTTCTTTGCTTGTTTTTCTTCTCAAGTCTTGTTTTTCCCCTTGATTTTTCATATGTATGTCGTCTAGTTTTTTGTAATGCAACGGAGTAGTCATAGTATTTTGCACCCAGTGGCATCGTCCTTGTAGTGTAGTTAAGTATTTTGTAAGTAGAGTAACTAGTAAATTTGTATTGGAATGTAAAAAAAAAGAAAGAAAAAAGAAACCCGCGTAAAAGGGCCTACATGTGCGCCAGAAAAAAGCCGTGTGTGCCAGAAAAAGAATGCTTGTTGCATTGTGATAAAGAAAATAGCAACCCAACCTCCCGATTTAATGATTCTTCTGTTTTCCCAGAGGTTGAATTAGCCATTAACCAATTTGATGGATCCATTGTCACAGCATTGCCACTAACATTAATTAGCCTTCGCTAAATAAAGTGATAATAATAATAACATAAAAAGGCTGGTACCTAATAACATAGGTTCTTAACGTCAAAACTTTTCAAGTACACAAAAAGTACACATCTCCCTCTTATTCGTAAGCCTAACTCCTTTCTGTACTATGTACAGTAGTGTCAAGTCTCTAATGTTTCAGCTTTGAAACAATGTTTGAATCGCTTGAATCGCTTGAATCGGTCATTCGCCTGATTTTACATAACCTGCCAAACCCAGTAGTTATGGTAAATTTGTATTTGTAAGTTTTTATTTGATTCAGAATAAAAATATTTTTTCGGAAGTTCTAATAAAGGCAAAATATTATCTTATGAAGAAAGCAATAAATAAGATAATAAAATGAAGAAACCATTAAAATATTTAACAAACCTCTTTCTTATTTGATTTTTCAACTTTCGATGGTTTTTCAGAACCTTTTAATTTACGTTTCAATGCTTTTGTTTTTTTGATAGATTTCTCATCAGAGGTAGATTCCTTCGCTTCGGATTCAGACATTGAATTTTTATCTTTGTCATTTTCATCGATATTTCCATGTCCAAATCCTTCATCACAACCACCATCCATATTATCATTTCGTTCGCATTTCTTTCCGTTTGGTTCTTTTCTTCTCTTTCTTGTTGTACTTTCAGGCAATCTCTTTCTCTTTTTATCCCTCGTTTCCGATTTAGATATTAAATGATCATCTTCTTCATTTTCATCGACATTTCGATGTCCAAATCCTTCATCACAACCACCATCGATGTTTCCACTTTCTTCGCATTTCTTTCCATTTGGTTCCTTTCTCCTTTTTTTTATTGTATTTTCAAGCAGTCTCTTCCTCTTTTTATTCGTCTTGACGTTTTTGAGATTTTCCTCGGTTGATTCAGCTGCAAAACAGAGTATTAATTTGTTTCATGTGCATTATTTTATCTAGTAGATAAAACTATTTCACAAAGCAATATTTGCTTGGCAATTACCCTTATCTTAAAAACTTATACCAAGTTTAAACAATATCCTTTAAAAGATTGTCTTTTAAAAGAAGAAGAAAGATTTAAAAGATCATTTAATTGAGACGATTATCATACGTGATAAGAAATAATGATTTTATTTGCAACATAAATCAGTAGCAATCTGATCAGATCTCCACTGGACAAGTTTCTGTCTTCAATTCCAAGTTATTGCATCAAATTAAATTGGATCAGAAGTTAATTAAAAACAGTATCAAGATGTTTAAAAAACAAAAATTATGGTGGACCTTTCAAAATCTAAAATATTGTTTTGTGATGAAGAAGTAATGACAAAAAATATTTATTTGAAAATGGATACTGTGCTGAAATTTGAAGCTAAAATTTAATAACTTGAATTTCATTTTATGACAGTAAAAAATACTGAAAAATAAGTGAACATGTATTTTTGCTTACCGTTAATTCTACAATTTATTTCAGCCTTTTTATGGCCTTCATCTTCACAAACTTCATCCAGACAAGAATGTAAAGCTTGGTTTTTCGATAACAACTTCTTCTTCTTCCTAGGTAGCCTGTTATCCAAAACAACTTCCTTCTTGGAAATTATTCCTTTCTCGCTTGCCTCATTTCCTACTTGCAGTTCTTTACTTTGTGTTTCTCGTAAGTGGTTAAATGTTCTTCGTTTATCCTTGCTATCACTGTCCAGCTCTTTCTCTTTTGGCTCCTTTCCAAAGCATTTTATTTTATTAACAACATCCCCTGCAATAAATTAAAAAGCAGACAATTATGATTCTCCCTCCAGTATGAAATAAAACTGTAAAGAAAACCTTTTGTTACAAAAATATATGTAGCTCTTATGTGAATCAGTTATTCACAAAAACATGACAGTAAAAAAAGAGAAAGATTCACCATAAAAAATTCATTGTGAAAGTGACAAAATGAAAATCACATTGAAATACCGTGTAACTATAAAAAAAACCCCTTCCGATAAATATTTTATCTGTGTGCATTCTTCGATTTTTATTTTTCATCTTTTTAAAAGAGCAGTAAAAAGAACTAAATCATGTAGATTTGTAGCAAGCAAATTAGCAAGCAAGTACAAATAGTTTCTCAAACAAGCAAAAAGTTTTTTAAAACGTTGCCTACCATTAGTCGCTTCTAAATTATCGTCAATGCGTTCGTTATTTTCAAACAGCAGCCGTGAATTTATGCTGCAATTTCTCTCTTCTTGGTTGCTTGAAGTGTTGATCACGTGATTTGGGCTGGTATCATCACTGAAATTTGTCTCCTCTGATAAAAATCCTTTTTTAGTGCAATCAGGAGATGCACCAAGCGAAGCTGCAACAACAAAAATATATTAATTCTGTTATTCTTAAAAGATTTAATATTAATTTCAACATAAACGAAACCAAAATATCGTCTCTTACTCAAATCAAAATAATCAAAACAAACCAAGACTTCAAATCCAAAATAATCTCAATTTATTCACGGCCATACACTCGTATTTTTCTGAAAAATTATGGCTGGGTGTCTGAAAGTTTCTTAACTTTCCAAATTTCAAGACTGAAAGTTTTTCTAAAAGATTCTTAAGCTCTAAACAAAACAAACACATATTCATTAAAGGATGCAAACTGAAAAATTATAACCTTTTCTTAGCTTTTCGACGATCTAAGTGCTAGTTTTTATAACTCGATTTCTCAGAAAAAAGTCTACCCACATCAAATTACTATATTGTACCCCAGTCTGGTGCAATCAGTTAAAAGCATGTCAGCCCTCCTATTTATGTCAACATCCCTGAAATGTCAAATATGTACAACAATAAATAGATGTTGTTCTGCTAATACCGTTGTTTAATAAGCATGTTAAATTTCAAGGGTTGTCTTATAGTAATGAAATACAAAATAAAGTTAATGCAAAATCTTCTCACCCCTCTTTTCGGAAAGTTTCCTCATAACTTGATTTAAAAATGGACTTTCTGATGCTATTGGAGAATTTATGAACGAATTATGATCCTGTATCTGCAGAAAGTAACACTCGTAATATTAAACTTATTTTTTGTTATTTTCTAATTCTATTTTTTAATGTTATATATATATATATACCACTTAACCCCTTACAACTACCGAGTGCAGTACTGAAGTTTTTAATCTCAATTCGCGAATTTGTTACTTGCTTATATTTCTCAAGTAAATTCGCGAAAAATAACGAAAATTCAAAACAAAAAAATTAGTAAAAATAAGCAGGTCGATCGCTAGGTCAAAGGCAACCCGAAAGCTTCTTTTTCGTTTAGTGCTACCGATGGCGGATAGGGGAAAGCGCCACTCCTTTCCTTTTCCCTGGTTTGATAACCTCTAACCCCCAGCTGAGCTGGTACTCATTTACCTAACTCGAAAGGGCAGGCAGCTGAGTTAGAAGTTCCGACAGCTGGTCCCGAACCTGCGCTCTCAAGGAGATTTGTTTTTTTTTTAAACACAACAGCGCCTTTTAACCATTTGGCCAAAGTCAAAGGTAAAAGTGAAACAAATAATTACCTTTCTATTGATATCTTTCATTTCCACATCGTCCATTGATAAAATATCTGGAAAATCAAAATAAATTGTTGTATCAAAGAAAATAAATATCAATAAAGTAGCTACTACTCACTATGAAAGTTTCAATTATTTAAAGTCACCTCACTTTTGCATATCTGTAGCCCAAAGTCAGTTTTATTTTTCTTTCAGAACTAGCACAGCATTTCCAAATAACTATCGTATAAAAATATAAATTAAACTCAAAGAATAATATGATATAGCAACAAGAAACGTTGAAATTAAACAGCAAAAACATCATCGAAATTTTTGAAGTAATTTTAGAAGTAATTAATTCTAACAATGAACTATTTTTACCAAATGGCAGACAAAGCTTTTTATCAGTGGTAACATTTTTCTTTTTTCTCCTGCCTTCAAGCTCTGCAAAAAAAAAAAACCAACAAGAAATTGACAATGAATGACAAATAAGTATATATACAAATTACAAATATATTATAAGTACGGTGTACATGATAGCAAGTCACATCGTTGTCATTATTCGAGTGCCCTCGAGATCTGAGATACACACTGGTTTTACCAGTTTTTTGTTGCTCATTGCCGCACCAGATTTATTCACAGTTAGTCTCGTATCCCTGGTCAGAACACTTGGAAATGTAAGTGGTCTGCTTTCTCTTGATGGACAAGGAAATCTCCAGAGCAGAGTATCCGAGATCATCTGGTCCTTTGCTATGTAGTAATGTTCAGCAAAGCGGGCTCTTCGTTCTTCGTGCCACGACAATTGAGATGGGAGAGATTCCACCATAAATCTGAGCTTTCGTGGGATGGTTCCTATATAAAAGGTTCTGGACACGCGTGCGTGAGTCTTTTGAACGTCTTTTGTACGCTCCGTTAAGACGAGCGTGGAGCTCTTTATTCACATTCCATCACTCGGCACCGTAAAGAAGGATGCTTTCCGGCTTTGAAAAAGTTGATATTGGTAGCTCTTGAGATGTCTGACAGCCATATTAAGTGTAACTTTCACACTCTGATAAAGACACAGGTGCAAACGCCAAAAGTGTGCTAAGCCAAACAAATTCTTAGCTTTTTGGTTTCATCTTTCTCGTGAAAAAGTGTTCGTCTTATTTCTACCAAATACATACTGTACACATATATATCTCGAAATCAAAACACGAATAAAAAATTGACAAATTAAAAAATGCTTTGAAAACTCTTTAAATAAAACCAGATTTCAATGCTTTCATTTCCACTTTCAATCTTAAAAAGACGTATTAAAAAACTTACTTCCACTATGATTAAGATCCTCTTCAAAAGGTTTTGGTTGCATTGACTTCATTCTGTTTGCTTTTCCATTTGCATGTCCCAGTGGAGAGTTACTGACGTTTTTAGAAGCAGGAAAATATTCCTCCTCAGCTCGGCACCAATTTTTCATGCAATTGTCAACCCACAAAACGGATACAAAATGAATATTGGTATGCTTTTCCACAAACGTCAGAGTACTTTGACGGCCATTAAGAAAAATCTAAAAAAAAATTGCAAAGTAATTCTATATTCTTACAAGCATGCTTTGCTTCTGGCTGGGCTACTCTTCTCGATACCTTGCTGGCCCTTATTTCGCGGGCTGTATTGGGGTTATTTTGGTTCCCCGGAGGAAAAGGGGCCAGCATTAGGGGTTCGTCTATGAGAGTTTGAAATTAACCTTTGACCGCCCAAGAAAGAATGTTAATAAGGGCCGGCATTGAAGGGACCGGCGTTCTATTAAGGCCTGCGAAATAAGAGACAATGAGGTGTCTTTTTTGTCTAAAATGCTGCCCCATTTTTACGTTCTTCAGAGCGAACGTTTAAAGTTCTTTTACTCAAAATATAAAGTTTTGTACTTTTATGATTGAAATCTTACCACACAGCTCAAAATCGAAAAAACACAAGGCATACTTACAACATGTGTTATCTCTGGTCCAAGTTTTCGTATAACCTTGAAAAGTGAACAAAATGTTAAAATAATAGAATAAAAACAGAAAATTCAGTTATCAGTGTAAATGAAAGAACTTGGTGTGCCAAAAAAACGGAGAGTCTTTGACGGGCTACCATAAGTCGTGTATTACACCGATCACAATTATTAAAATTGATACCTACGCCAGAGGGACTAAACTCTGTTAAAAATAATTCTTGGAAATTTTTTCGACGCTGAAACTTTGAAACGAAATTTTCTAAAGCTTGATATCACCTTGCTTGCGTAGAGGGATTCTGGGGTGACCTTGCTGTGAATCAAAAAGATGTTTTTGAGCTTCTCAATAAGATATAAATGTTTTTGATGGAGACTTCTTCAAAAATCATTTACAATGCAAACTCCAGTGTTGAGAAAAATCGCCAAAAAATACTTAGTTCTTCTGGCGTTCTGGCATAGATATCAACTTTAATCATTGTAAATTGGTGTAGATATCAACTTCAATCATTGTAAAATTCCGTTTTTTTTTGGCACACCCTGTACAAAATGAAAACAGCTTTTGGTGAAACAAACATTATATTTAGAGTTTCTAAAAGGTAATAAAGTTTGTAAAAATTAAATGTAAATACTTTTATAAATATTTTGCTATTTTGATGATTATACATAATATCAAAACAAATGCACAAAGTGAACCTCTCTAACTCAAACAGGGTTAACTCGGACTGTTTTACCTACATTGATTTAGCTTTTGGTTATTCCAAAAGCCTGCTTTCCCAAATAAATTTTCCTTCCCCTTGAAAGTTTGACAATAAGCAGGGTTAAACTATGATATTATTTGGCAAGGAAGTCTAATCAAATAACAGATCTAAAAAAATATGTTCTGTCTTTATCATAAACTCTTTTCCTAATTTTATGTGCTCCTTTTGGTTTTATGCAAAACTGAAAATATAAAACATTGTATACTCACAGTTGCACCCATTCTTATTAGTTCCCTTGCAACACCTTCAAATCTATTATCATGATTTGATCTCACATCCACAAATGCAATCACACCTGAGAAAAAATAAGAATCTTTCCAAAGTCTGTGAAACCTTCCTGGCTTTTAGAGAAGAAGGATCTATATCAGATCAGTTCAATC
Organism: Phacellophora camtschatica; assembly: GCA_036873815.1. Classification (NCBI taxonomy): domain Eukaryota; kingdom Metazoa; phylum Cnidaria; class Scyphozoa; order Semaeostomeae; family Ulmaridae; genus Phacellophora; species Phacellophora camtschatica. The sequence goes on along the minus strand of JAYJMH010004587.1, from coordinate 11,252 downwards.
AGTCTCAATTTTAAGCTTTTTAAGCAGAAGGTTTAGAAGGCCCTCCAATCCTAATGTTTTCATTATTCTGGGTTAATCCAAAATAAAATCCAAAAATTGAAAATAAATAACAAAAATATATGTTACTATTATACTCAAAAACATATAGATTACACAGAAAATATTCAGTGTTTATGGAGCATTGGAATTTTTTTTATTGGAAAAACTATTCTGTTACTTAAATGTTGTTTTATTGTGTTTTTATGATATCGTGGCACAGTATCATGTGAAATTCTGAGATAAAATTTTCACGGCAAGAAATAAAAAAATTTTGCACTTGCAATGTTATCCTGTCACAAAGTCTTTTAATCTCTCAATTTCAAAAATACTCTGTGTAAGTAACATGTTTTTTCAGAACTGATCATTCACAAGCGTTTTACCTTCAAGTGGAAGAATCAAAAGTCTTTCCTCTCCATTCAGATCTTCGCCACAAGTTAATAATTCTTTTTCGTCATCAGCACATTTCCCTCTATCTTGCAAATTTCTTTGCTGATATTTAACCAAAGTTATACTTTCATCAGTGTCAATTAAAATTGGTGTTTTTATCATAAATTGAGAAGGCCTGATGTTAAGATCACCATCAGAAACTTCAGAAATACATTTCCGTGAATCAGAAGCAGTTATGTTCAAACCATTTGGTGTTTCTGTTTTATCTTCATTTATTAAAGATTTTGATTTAATGAACTGACTTGATGCAAATCCTAAATATGATCCATTATGATCAGGCAAACTGTCTTCTATAAAACTTCTTGAAAACATTTCCCTTGATGAACAAGATGATCTAGTACCAGTACTGATTTTTGGTTTACGAAAAGTTCCATTTGATATGGGCGACTTAGAATCATGGTTCTTTTTAAAAGCTTTTTGTATTGTATCACAAACAGGCAAACCCTGATATAAATCTGGAGTTGAAGCAACAGGTCTTGTTGAATTTACAGCTGTAATTTCATAACTGTCTCTTTTCAAACTGTTTGTGAAAACAACTGATATATTTGGGATTTCTCCATTTTCTTTTGATAAAATACCTTTAGAATTAACTGGTATATAAGAACTGCTGCATAAGGACTCCTTTCTGCCTTGCATCGAATAAGATCTATTCTTCTTTTGTCTCTTTGTTGCTAAACGGTCGAGAAAATTCGTTTCCGTTCTTGATAAACTCTTCCGATCTGAAGACATAGTTATTGGCAGAACTTCTATTTATTTGGCTTCTTGACTACTTGATTGATAGTTAAAAGCATAAACAAGTATTTTAACTGTATATCTTTTATAAAATCATAATCTATCCAATCTAATAATAATAAAAGCATATAATCCACCAATCTACACAGATCTACACTTTTCCACGACCCTGGCCTAAAAATGGCTTTGTTTGTTTTCTTGTGGGTGGTGCTGTGTTGGTGTCTCTCTTGATTTAAAAAATATTTGAGCTTTGTTGGTGTCTCTAAAATAAATAAATTGTATGAATATCTAACAATGTTCAAATTAATTTTTTAAAACATAAAATAAGATTTAAAACATCTCAACTGCAACTCAAATCCATGTATGCATTTTAAAACATCTCAACTCCATTGAAAAATCGTTGGCGCCAAAGTTTTAATTTTGAATCAAGAGCTCCTTCTTAGTGCCGCTTTCTTCTACCCTGGGTACCAGACCAGAAGAAACCTGCCCGGGGGATAACTTCCATATAAATATACCGGAAGTGTAAGATTTGGAGAAAAAGCTTGCCCGGGGGTAACTTCCATATATGGGTATACCGGAAGTGTAAGACTAAAAAAAATCCCCCCAATAATTTCACGACCAAATGTTATTTAAACAATTGATTAATCAAACCTTTGTTCTCTATTGATTTGAGGACAGTAAGACCCCAATCACGAACAGCTTCCGACGGCACTGTCATGTACTCCACAACTTATTTTCCATTCTTCATATGGGCTAGGGTACCAAAATTTATCACATTGGTTTTCTGTAACATAAAAATTCTTAAGGCTATTTTACTTGGGTGAAAAATTTTTTGAGTTAATTTTTAAAAAGCTTTCTTCCCTCTCCCCAGTACTTAATCACCGCACCCTTTGTTCGCAACTTATTTTATTTCTTCAGTGCATTCTGACGCTATGATAACTTCACCCCACTCAAAAATCTTACATGTTTCCTTTTTTATTTAAAAAAGTATATACTACTCGGCAACTTGAGAGCTCATATCTTGATACCCACCCCAAGAAACTTTTCTGGCGACGCCATGTAGACCTATCATTGCGCCTGTAGTGTAGGTGTAGCCCACATATTTCTATTCCCTGCTTCATCAGGTTGAAAGCTAGCTCCTCAGACTTTAGCCTCGATACCACACCCTCCTTACTACTTGTTGGAGCAGCAGCAAGTGCAAGCCTCCGGTGTTTGACAGGTACTCTCCTTCTTAATGGGTTTATGGCAGCACCATTGTCAGAAAAGCAAATCAATAAACTGCTTGTACAGCACATGACAATTTATCCAGCTACTCCATTGCTGCATGTACGAAACTTTACACATTTCTCTTTCTGTTGTCTGGGCTTAGAAATAGAGTGTGTACTGATATTTTTTCTTGACATTTCAAACAAGAAATCAACAATTTCACAGTAGCTGCCAAGAAAGAAACACGATACAAATATAAGCAAAAGTTTTTAAATTCTCATCTATTTTTATTCATGTGAATAATTTCTTACATAACTGTATATTTCAGGTCCATCTTATATGAAGCATTACATACATCTAAATAACAATTGTGAATGAGGCTAAAATTCGAAATTACCTTACTTTTTTGACATATCACACACTGAACTAATTCTAACAAATAAAACCTTAGGTGGAAAAACTAAATGAAAAAAGGTTTCCATTAACTTTGACAATGCATGCAGGTGTGGCAAAAATTTGAAATTTGAAAACCAAATTGAGATACAAAATAATTTTAAAGCCCTTCTTTTGCATTGATTCTGGTGCATTTTCTGGGCCGGGGATTGCCAGCTTTCTCCAACTTTCTGGCAGGGAACGCAGTTTATTGCGGAGGAAATTTTCAAACAGTCCGCAGACAAAATTTCAACGCTTTTTTCATAGGAGAATTTGATAAGAGCAAGAAACGCCGAGCATTTCTATAGGAGTGTATCGGGTGCATGCTGATAATAGTTGTGATGTAATAACTTAATCAATATTCTTGAAAATTGAATCGTACGTTAACCTTCCGAAGCCTTGGATCATTTCTTATAAACAGGAAAATCCTAAATAAATTTAATTTTGCAAGAGGTAGCACAAACAAACAAAATTATTTCAAAGGAAAAATTCCCATACCGGGTGACCCAAAAAAGTCTATCTCTATTTCCAGTGCTGCAGCTTGAAACCCGCGAGGCTGCAAATTTCAAATTGTACTCGAAATGAAGTCCGTAACGCAAACTTAAAGTTTAGTATATCATCCAATCATCTGCCATCGTGTTTACCTGTCTAGAACTGGAAATTAAATTGCTCCCAATCATGGGCATTCAAGTCAATTTGAAATAACGCCATTTATTTCCAGTCCATGTTTTGACATTAAAACAATCTGCTTACTTCTATACTGACTTGGAGAATCTGATTGTTTTAATGCCAAAACATGGACTGCAAATAAATTATGTTTTTATTTAAATTAACATGAAATCTCAAGAATTAGGGCAATCTGAACTTCAAGTTTTGAGGTAAACGTGGTCCCAGATGACTGGATGATATCTCTTCGGACGTCACTTGATGCACAATTAGAGATTTTTAGTCTCCCAGATTTTGATAGGATTAAAAGGTTAACGAGCAAGCTGGTAATATTTTGGAAAGTCATGGAAAGATCTCCAAAAAGTATCGCTAATAGACAATCTATTTAAGAAGCAAACTTATAAATTAATATTACACAAACAGTTTTATAATATAAATATTTTTTCCGTAAATACTTTTCCTAGATCTCAAACAAGTATTTCACCTTGTACAGAAACAAATCCTAAATTAAAATTTGTTCATTGCTATATGCGGTATATGTTTTAAAAGTTCTCCATTCTGAAGACCTTATCGGCCATCCTTTTTAATAGTAGATTCCGGTGCCACAATAATCGCGAAACGGACATGCACAAAGTTAATAAAAGTTACCCTCGAGCCACCAAAATTATCTACCAAAATCTCATTATCATGTTATATCGTTAACTCTATAATGTCTTGGAGGATATTTCACACACTGTAGCTATAACGATGGTGTCTACACACTATCAAATTTTACGAATGAAATCGTATTTCATTTCAAGAAGAACTCCTGTGAGTACGGCGAGAAGTAATATGATAACGGCCACCAGATAATGGTTCATTGTCGACATTTTCACGCCTTTGGTTTCTTTTTTTGACGACTTCTCTTCACTTGTAGGTCTGATCTCATCATCAATCGCGGATTCCAAAGAACCGGCTGGTGCCCGGTCGTTTTCTGAAAAATCCTCATCCGTAACATTGAGTGACGCGCGAGAAGCATCCAATGGCGGCTCGGACGGAAATTCATTCGTCTCAAATTCTCTCAAATGATCCAGGTTGTTGTCATTAATTTCCGACTTTTCTTCTTCGCTTCCGGAACCGGACGTCAGCGATTCTCGGTTCGGTTGATCATTCGTTGTGAGGATCTGAGAAACCCGGTCATCTAATGCCAATGAATTTCGGCTGGGCTGACTGCTGCTTTTCCGTTGCGTTGATAGCATTCGAATACTTGGTGTTCTAGAGATTATTACATTCTTAATTACTGTTACAATCAATAAAATATTCTGCAATAAAAACATTAATTGAACTGTTAGCACAAAGAAAATCCGCTAAATTATTTAATCCAGCCATCCACCACGTGCTCATGACAAAATGCAATTCCGCTCAATTTGACACTCGCGTACTCAGCAGACCTTCAAATGTATAGCAAATTTCCAAACAATGTTGACTAAAACACTTTGTAAGAATAAAATAAAAAAACCTTATCCACCTTTAAAAGCACAATCGTTCAAAACGAGTAACAAATTTATAATGTTCTTTGCCCGGTTCAGGCAAGTAGCAAATTAAAGACAATTTTTGCTCTGGACTGAAGAGTTTCCGCAAAATTTAGCATATTTAGCGAAGCGATTGAAAAAATACTTAAGAAGCAAAATCAACAGCAATAATAATTTTTTTAAATTATACCTTGTAAAAGATGGCTGTGGTCGGTCGATCTTTGCAGTTTCTGAGCTGAGTTGGTGCTCTGTCTTGCCACTTGAAAAAAAAGATAATGGTTAGGAAACTTGAAATCTAGATTTTCGTAGTTTTGCCAAAAAGTTGAAGGAACAATTGTAGAAAACCCATACGCAATTAAATAAAACTTTAAAATCTTGAAGGCTTGCTGTCAAAAGCCAGTTTCCTTCCAGGAAAAGTAAAGTTAAAATAACACAAGAAAGGCACACCATAGCTGATGTCATTGGCTAGATGTTAGAATGAAATCAATAAGTTTCATGAGATATGTTGCTTAATTTAAGATCTTTCTTTCTTTTCAGAATAAAGGAGTCCGATAGTTATCAAATTATGAATTTCGATGTACACCGAATTACTGAAGTTTGCATAATGTTTACTCTTTTTTATTCTATTATGTACCCAATCAGCTCCACGACAGTGTGAATTTAAGAATTGGCTAGAAGCTTCACTCGAATCCATAACAGCCCAAAAAGCAATAATATTTGTCTCAATAATTATTTAAGTAACAAAATCTGCTAACGTTAACACGATAATGATTTTTAATAAATAATTTTGCATAGTCAAAAGTGATACAAACATACCCATAGGAATACTTTTTTCTTTTAAATAAATTATGTGGAGATAACGTCGATTTGCGAACATTTTGAGATTTGACTTGATCTCCACTGTGGAAGAAGAGATAAAAAATTATTAGAAATTTTAACAAAAATGGACATCAATTTTTACAGAAACGAAAGAAAATATGTGTGAAAGAAAGAAAAATGAATGCCATAAATCATTCATATACCGTAATAATTCGATTAAGCCCCCGGTGGGGGGGGGGGTTATTCAAAATTCAACCTTTGATAGGGGGCTTATTCGAGAGGGGGGCTTGAGGGGGGCTTATTCAACAGTCAGCTTCCCTGAGAGTAATATATTTAAAAAAAAGCAAGAGTATTATCTTATATAAAACCAAATATAGGTATGGTCGTACGAAAAAGAGTTCTGGAAAGTTTGTAATCAACGTGTTGTCTCTTTTATTACTGAATCTGACAGAATATCAGAAGGTGGCTTATGCGATTTCTGTTTTGACAAAATAGGGGATGGCCCCATCAAGAGGGGGGCTTATTGGAGAGGGGAGCTTATTGGAGAGTGGGGGGGGCAAAATCAAATTATTGCGGTAATGCGATAAAATAGTCTCACCCGTAAAATGCCATTTGCTCGACCGTGCATCTCCACAAATGTTTACAAGCTGGCATATCGTTAAGTCTGAAGGCATAGTTTGTTTTCTTCTAAAAACAAAGCAAAACTTGAATTTCCAAATGCAATAATTCAAACAGAAAAATGAATTAAAATCATTGTAGTAAATTTCATAATTCAGTTGAACTTGTAATTTTAATTAAATTAAGTAAAAAAGACAAACTAGCATAACAAACCGATAATCAAAATTTGTCTGAACACTGAACACAAATTAAATTAGATAAAAAAAAATCTAAATCTAAAAATTAATTCAATAAATAAGCTTAATACTAGATGCCGTATACCTTATCTTTGACAATTTGAATGTAGAATGATTTGTTTTCGTAAGTAACCTTGTGTATATCTACCCTAAAATATAAAAAATGTTAAATGCCACTATTTCAGAAACCTAAATCATAAGAACTGTTTTTAACATGAAGATTGTATCATCAATATAAAATATAAAACTTTTTTTATGATATAAAAATGAAAGAGTATTTGAATAGAAATCACTTCCAAGCAAATGCTTCGGTATTGCTTAGGTGACAAAACGTTCGATTTCAGTTGAAAATTGACTGGTGAGCAAACCTCAAACTAAAGATTTTAAAGGTATACATTGAATTATAAAATAAGAACGAAGAATTTTATACATTGAAAAGTAAAATAAGAACGAAGAAATTTATACATTGAAATGTAAAATAAGTAAGAAAAATTTTTAACTCAATCTTAAAATATTTTGTTAAACTTTCTCCACTTTTGTGCTATCTAAACAAAATTGTAGCGTTCACTTGAAAGGGGTATATCTTCATCATACGATAAAAATCAACCTCCAAATCAGGGAAAAGTCCCAAAAAAGTTGATAATTTTCCCCAACCAATGGGCTTCGAGACACGCGAGTTCCTGTTTCCTAATCCCTTGTATCACTGTGCCCTGTAAACGCGTGAGCAAACATATAAAAAGAATAAGAAGTTCGTTTTAAATAAAGAATAAGAATTACGAATAAAATAAACTGCTGGAGAAACGATAACTCGCTTTTCTTAAAACCCATACCCAACAAAAATAGACTGGAAAAAAATGATGCAATTAAATCTCTTCATAAAGACAAACCATGGAAAACCGGAAACTCTTTTTGCGTCTCGTATGATTTGTATTCCTTGTGGAGTCAACCCTAAATATAATTGTGCATCATCTTGATCCTGTTATAAAAATAATAACAATTCCTTTGAACATCTGAGTAAATATAAAAGACAATGACGTAACCATATTAAAATGTATTAAATCATGATTAAATGCATCAAAATGCACAATGATGTAATCAATATAAATAAATGTAATAAATATAAAGTCTTTTATTTAGTTAACTGTCACATGTATTAAATTCATGAAAAAATGTCTCAAATATTACATCATTAAAAGAAAACGTTTAGCATAAACAATTGTCAGGGCTCAGGTGTTTATATGTCACAAATATTGGGTGGTGACACAGAAGAGCTTAAGCATCTGGAAGGTCACCAAAATTCGATCTTTAAAAACCATTGCTAGTTTGGTCACGCGAAAAAATGATCGAGTAATTACAGCACTGAGCGATAAATTTCAATCACTGTGCAATTCGGGCCAAAAAGTTTATTTGTTGTGATTTATATACCTAGGTACATATAATAATTCTGATATTTAAATGGATTTGTAATAATTCATAACCATGAAAAATAATTTGACCTTTCTTTTAGATAACTGCGCAAAAACAAGCCAGATTTGCAAAAACACATTTTTTGATTTTTCAAACAGATGTTTCTAACTTCGTTTCCTTTCCTTAATCTCTTGTATTTTCTACATACCCTGCACGGATGTGGGTCAACTCCGTATAAGTCCATAATCTTTGCTTTTTCTAAAAAGCTTGATTCAGCGGCAGCTGGTGTGAGGCCACTGGAAAAAAATAAAAATATATTACTTACAATTACAATTAAATCAGGGGTGTAGCCAACCCAAGAAAGCGGGGGGGGGGAGGGACTAAATAAAGAAATAGCCAACCATTTTAACGACAATTTTGGTTAACAATACACCGCCATGGAAAATTCCACCCCAGTCCACCTCCTAGCGACGCCCCAAGCAGGGAAACAAAAAAGTGTTGAAATACGCATATCAGAATCCATTTTTTCAAGTTAAATCTGCCATTATGGAAATTTATAAACATTTTAGAAGCTACATTTTTGATAGCAGAGCAAAATAGCATTATTCCCACCGGAAAATGAATGGATAACAGGTGGTTGTAAGCCACTTTCATATGTGTCAAATGTCTTTTAAAAATACCTCAATGATTTGTGGATTTCAGCAATTTTGTCTTCTAGTTTTTCGGTCTAAAAAAAGATTGTTATTAGTACGGAAATATTTTCTGCAAAAGTTCAAACATACAATCTATTACAACCCTTTCAATAATGAAAATTATCAATTATAATTATATTTACCACCAGAGAGATAATAAATACATTTCTGAATATTATCTATAATAGCATGTACAATATTTCCACATATTGTATTTAACGCTGTGAGAAAAATTAGAAAATTAAGGTCTATTAAAAAACATTTTTAAGGTGTGACGTTTGGACTGTTTAGAGCTTGCTTGTGTAAAAATGTTTAAGGCTTTGCACATTCAAAAATATTTTGAAAATGTTGAAAATACCTGTCGAGGAAGAAGCTTGATGTGACTAATATAATTCCCTTGATGCTCTTCAATGTCAAAATCACCACCTTCACCTAAATTACAATAATTATAATGTCCTTCGCTTATTTCATTCATTATTTCTGACATATGGCAAAATAGTCACATAAAAATTTACCATAACATAATCAAAATCATTTTATTTTAGAATAATTTATAAGAAGACAATGATCTGTTAATTTCATTTACAGGGTGTGTCAAAAATGTCAAATAACGACATGGTAACACAATACAAGCCCCCCCCCCCAATTAACAAAAGCACCCCTCCCCCCAATTTGGTAAAATTTTAATTCTCGATTCATAACATAAAGTTCATCAAGGTTGTGTTATTGTTTTGTGTTTTAAGAATAAGCTTTGCAACCCTTTTAGAGACACCCTTGTAACCCTGTAAATATCTTTGTTGCAGAAACATAAAAGACACAAAAAGTTGAAGATCCTCGCAATTTTCACACCTCTAACTGACCAAAACAATTAACATTATATTTTACAATTTACTGTTGCCTTCTAATTGAAATAATTTTCCGTAATTTACCTAGTTAGCTAAGGTTTGTTTACACCCAATTCAAGTTAAGTCATGTAACGAGTCTCTCGAGAAAACATCTTTTGATTTTTGTTACATATTTTTGTAACAAATGTTGTTTGGTCGCGTGATTTAAACTAGGTGTTAACAAACCCAGCTTAATAGGTCTATTGCCCTCTCGAAAATATAATATTATTCATTCTGCAAAATAAAACATTTTAAATCCTTAATTCTGCTAGCTCAGCAAACAAAATAAGTTCTCAAAATTTTTAGATAAATTCTGAAAAGACAACATGTAGTTTCTATAGCATTGAAAAGCTAAACAAACAAAAAACAAACAAACAAAGATTTGGAAATATAATATAAAAACCAAAATAAAAAACCTCAAACTGTGTATTAAAAAGCGCAGAGACGTGGGAGCTGGGGGGTACCATGCCCTTCCAATATTTCGTAAATGTCACTTTTGGGGAGTTCCGTTTCCTTGGCTATTTCTTTTAAGGAACATGTGTCTTGTTGCCTTTTTGGAGGTGAAACTTTTGGATATCTTCGATGCAAAAGTTGATTTTTTTTTATAACTGTAAGTAAAAATGGCCACTCAGAGGTCGTTCACCTTCAAGTAAAAATGGTCTCTTCAAACATGAGTCAAGTTACCGCAAAAAACAATGACAATAAATAATTAATAACATATCTTTGTATGTAATTACTATTTGTACTTATGCGAGAATAAATAAGAAATATTTCTTTTCTTGATTGAAACTACGACAGATGTTTACCCAGCGTGCGCAGAACTATATTTTAATAGCCTTATTCTACTTGATGAGATTTTGTAGGTGAAAACGTCTTGCGTTTATCAGTCGGTCTGAGACAAACACAATCATGGCCGCATCTGTTTTAAGATAAACGCTTAGAAAATGCCGCACAACACGTAGACCTGCTGGTTGCCACTCAAAACCGCTAAAACCTATTTTGGAATATGTAAAAAAGAGCTGAAAAAGCAACCATTTTCAGTGAAATTCATGATCTTCAAAAGCATTAAGTTGCCATGCTGTTTAATTCAAGGCTTTCCTTGCCGATATCCCACTCATTTTCTAGGCTTCACCCTTCATAAAATCACATGCGCAACCATACTGTTCTGAGCAAGCTTTCCTGATATAAATCTTCTGTAAACGTTAAAATTAAATCTAGGTAAACAGTGCCAGAACCACATTTTGAATTTGTCTGCCCCAAAAAGCTAAAACATGCATGAGGATTGTCAATGTGCACAACAATATGTGATAATTAGGATAATTGACATAATATTAACATAATCATTATAATTCAGATTGATATGCTTGAGCAATCAAACTATAATTTGCCTTGAGGTAAGTCCAAGGGCCTGATTACAAGAGGCGAGCTGACCCGGGTTGGGCCAAAATACCGAGTTTGCTCGTTTCACTTGACCCGTGTTTATAAGGGAAAAAAACCAAGCGGGTCAGCTTTTTTACAACCCGGGTTGGCGCCAAAATTTGTAAATAATTTCAAGATGGCAGC
>JAYJMH010004576.1:0-27023 GCA_036873815.1 Phacellophora camtschatica | reverse complement strand
TTCATTCATTCATTCATTCATTCATTCATTCATTCATTCATTCATTCATTCATTCATTCATTCATTCATTCATTCATATAATTAAATTAACAATAATTTTATGAGCATAGAAAGGTTTACTGACAGTAAAATTTATAAACAATTCTTAACGTTCTCATCAAGAATTAAAACTCACCCGGCTTGCTGTAGCTATGCTTTCACCACGGAGACCCTCAACAATTCTTTCTTCGATCTCAACTAACTTCTTGAATTGATCCTGAATCAAAACAAATTCCGATTGTTAGAAATCTTAAACCTCCTAATAATCCCATTTGATCTTCTCTAACTCAAACTCCAGTAGCTTTTAATATTCCTTGAGAGCTTTCATTAGCTCTAGATAACTCGAAAAAATTGGCCTGTCCCTTAAAATTTTAAATTAGCAAAATTTTACGATAAATATATACTAATTGAGAAACAGACAAAAACATTTCTCAAGGACTATTCTGAAGCAAATGAACTCTTCCCAGAAGATTTCATTCTTTTTATGCTGCCCCTTGAGAAATTTTTACACAACTTTTCCAACTTTGATAGTTTTTCCCTTGGGAAGTTCTATGTAATACAGAATAATATGCACCCCTGCACCTGAATTTACGTGGGAAAAAGGGAGTAAATAAGCAGCCGCCCCATCTGCTCTTTTGTTAAAGAGGGCAAAAGTGCCCTTTCGAAACAATTAGACAACTGTTTCTGTACAATATTAAAAGGTCGGTATTTTCGATGAATTTTTGTGCCAGTTTCCAACAAAAATTAACAGATTGCAAAAAAAAGATCGCGGAAGCATCAAGCATGACAGTGCGATTTGCGATTTGGAAGAAAAGATTTCACACCTTGAAAGAAGAAAAGAGTGCACTCAATCAAATTAAAATAAACAAAGAAAACAATCATGTTTAGCTTGGACACGTTCAAGATGTGAAATCTATTCCTTACAGTGACAAATAGCAACATCAGTATTCAGAACAGAATCGCTCGTTTTACAGAATTTATGATTGTGTTTATTATGATTTGCTTGGCTGCGTTCAAGGTGTTGAAATCTATTCTTTGCAGTGACAAAGGCTTTGTCATGTTTAAAACCGCAATCTTGAAACCGCAAGATGGAGTTTTTAGTGGTTTCTAATCACACCACACTGTCACAAATTTGCCACAACTGCAAATTTTGCTAAAGTGCCCCCCTATGAAAGTTTTATATGCCCTATGATACTTCCGGCATCGCTGAATATAGTAGAGCAAAAAAGAGTCTTGCATAGTTTAAGCGAGATATTATTTAAGCTGATAAACTGTAAACAAAAATGTATAGGTTTAAAGTTTACCATCTCTTTCATGCTGTTGTTTGAATGATTTGCAGCTTCCGAAATAACAGCAAGTGCTTCTGCAAGTAAACAAAATTACAAAATACTGAAAAATAAAAATCAAATATTTCAAAATAAAGCACAAAGATCCTCATGCTTCAATAATGTCTTAAATAATAATAAATTTGTAGCGGCAATAACAAAATAAGATTTTTACAAGAAAAAGGGGGAACTTTGTAAAACACTAGTTCGGGGTTTAGAGCATAACAATGCGATTTACAATCTGAAAGAATATATTTCACAGCTCTCGGTGCACTCAATCAAATCAAAATAAGCAAAGAAAACAATCATGTTTAGCTTGGACACGTTCAAGATGTGAAATCTATTCTTTACAGTGACAAATAGCAACATCAGTATTCAGAACAGAATCGCTCGTTTTACAGAATTCGATCTTTTTTATAAGTAATACTGCAGTGTAGCCAAGGAAACATAATTTCTAAATAAACTACCCATTTGAATATCAATATTTCGTAATAAATAGTAACGTACAAGCCATTTGTGATCATTCGATTCTCTATGGAAACTAAAGTTTTATGTCCACCATTAAAAGTAATGCTAGAAATGACAAAATTAGTTACCTTAATGGCCCTTATTCCACAGGCCTTAATTTAACGCCGGCTTTTATTGGTATTATTTTTTGTAAAGCTATGGCCAAACTCTCACACAAAACCTCCTTACGTCGGCCCTTTTTCCACTGGGGGACAAAAAACAACGCCAACCAAGGAAGGGGAAAATAAGGGCAACAAGGTAGAAAAATAAATTCCATCAAAAAGTATAGCGGCCTTTCTTGTGAGTAAATTTTGTGAAAAATGCATTTTCATAATGGAAATGAATATTAAAACAACAAAAACCTCAACAAAAACAACCTGTCCAAATAAAAATTTCCTACCTTCGGCTTCTGCTCTGTCTGGTGAATCTTTCGATAATTTCTTCAAGTAATCTAAAAAGTGAATATTCCCGAAGATAATTACTAAATCCATCTCTAAAAATAGATATTTTCAAAGAACACGGTGTCTAAAAATCAATTTCCTTCTCAGTTTCGGCTCCTTCGCAACGGGCTGCACCGCATACTACAAAAACTGGATATCAGTGTGACTGAACATAAGAAATTTTTTTATTTCATTCACCATTCTAAAATAACAAAATACTTTGCAGTATTCGTGAACATATGATAACCATGTGATTTTATTGGTAAACCTCAAAATGTAAACAAACTTTTCGCTGAACCAAATATGAAATTTGTTTGTGTGACTTACCTTGGAGCAACAGTTTGTACCTAGGAACTCTTTGAACCGGTTCTAGCATGTGATGCTGTAAAGACAAGTGCTCGCATTCTGGAAGTTTCTAAAATCAAAACAAGTATCACATCACAACCAAATTCATAATGACAAACGCACTAAATGCGGTACAGACAGTAAGCTTCAAAAACAAGTGACAATACTAGCAGTATGACATAGTATGTCTGCTTACATTGGAACGTTTTACAAACTACTATTCCATAAATGTCATAAAAGTCACTAAACGCAATTACAGACAATGAAAAACAAACATACTTGAAGTTCTTCAACGATGCTTGCGAATTTAGGAGATTTTTTCATCCATTGCGAGAGTGTTGTTGTTGCATGATCAAAATTCTTCACGTAATTTGCATACAGCTGCAAAGAATGAGATTTTTACGATAAAATACCAAATTAAAATAAATTATGTTCAACAGTTTACACTCAATGAATATCTCAACTTGATTGAAAAATCCAGAAAGCCTTGATTTAAGATATTTAAAAAACAACACCCCTAGCACCTATCTCGTTTTTATGAATTTTGATTGGCTCGAACGAGGCAGAAGAGTCACGCATCAACAATCAATCGAGCTTTTGAGATTCGAAAAACGAGGCATATTCTACTGGGACTCGAATGATCAAAATGGAGGAGGAATTTTGTAAAACAAAAGATTGCGGTTTCGAACATCACCATACGATTTGCGATTTGAAAGAATATATTCACACCTTTAAGCTCACTTAGTCCAATAAAAGTAAACAGAGAAAGCAATTATGATTAACGTTGCTGCGTTAAAAATGTGAAATACATTCTTTACAGTGTACCGAATCTTTCGTTTTACAAACTCCCTTTAAATTAGCACAGTCTGGTAAAAAAAAAGAGATAGGCATACTTCTTTGAGAAATATCGAAAGAAACAAGCTTGGGGGATATAATATTTAGTATATATAGTATGTATATATATACTATATACTATGTCAATGAATCCTATAGAGTGGTTTCGCCCTGAATTGATCATCGCCCTGAATGGATAATCATCGCCTTGAATGGATCACCTTCTTGTTTACCATCAGTTCACTCTCTTTGAATCTTTTGAAACAAGTAAACTCAGAAGGTGTGCACCTAGATTGAAGTTTTACCATACAACTCTCACAAATTCAAAAATATTATTGTGAATAAGAACGTGATCCATTCAGGGCAATGACCCATTCAAGGCGATAACACTCTATATGATTCATTGATATCGCATAATTAAGTTCTAAAGGTTAATTACGCTCAAGACTCTTATTCTAGTTTGACATAAATCAAAGCAAATGACAATTTCGGAATAAAAATTAAAAATTACTTTCAAAAATAACACTGAGCCGAGTCATTACTTCTACTATTTTAATAATAAATCGTTCACAAATAAACGCACAGCACATCATCAAAATACAAAAAGTCTGAGCATTTAGACGAAAAAATAACCGCAAAATTGGCAGATTATCAAATAAATCCCAATACATTGCTGAATAATGAACATGTTAAGGACAGCTGGCCTACTCAATTGCGATGGATTAATGCAGCGTTGTTGGAATTCTAAAAAGAAATCGATTGAGAAAATTTTAGAGCATCTGTTTTGTCTGCTAGCTTCAACTGTCTTCGACGATAAATTGTGCTGCGGAATCCTTCTTACAAATTGGCTTTTCACAAATTGAATTTGTAATTTCTATTCACATGCAAAGTTTTCGTTTGAATACACGGATTTTAAAACACTCATTTTAAGTGAAAATCTCCAAGGCTCAAATCAGAAAAGCCAGTTAAATTAACCAATACAAATGAAAGCAAAATTGAAAACAAACTATAAACCAGCTGAGACTAAAATTTAGAAAAATGCATGTTTTTTATAAGAACAGCTAGCTTCAGGTTTAAGCCTGCAATTTTCTTAATTTCTGGATGATTTTTTTTTACAAACTTTCTACTCTCAGCCTTTCCAAAATTCCATTGGAAGCGTGTTTCAGGGCATCTGCTAAACATCTGCGAACTTTATTTCAACTCAACGTAAGTAATTTCTGAGATACTAATAAAATTTTATAACAATATCGGCCTGGCGTTTTAGTATGCAATTTGTTCTTGCAATACAAAAACGTTAAACTAAGAAACACACGGGGCCAAAACCGACAGCCAGCTATTCTATTTCATAGCTTTAAATAAAAATAACCAAAGTTCTACATGTCTCATTGGTCAATGGCAAAAATCACGTGCAATGCTGAATACCAAACAAGAAACGAATAACAATTTCAGTGGAGAAACAAATGTTCAAAATTTGCTGGCTTTGTATCATTTTACTGAAATTTTTCACAACATACCAATTCACAAAAAATTGTTTCCAAACTTAAAGTAAAAAACATTTATTTTAGTTCCTAAAGCGTGACAGCTTCAACTTCTAGTGCTGGTCTTTGCAGGGTCGTGGCGCCCATTGATGCAGGGGGTCAGTTACCCCCCCCCCCACCTTTTGTCAAGTATTAGATTTTTGTATGTCTATTTGGCGCAAAGAGAGAGCTAAAGGTTAAAAAATCCTGTTGCTCACCAGAAAATGTTTCCTTCATAAGGCATTGCTTTGTAGCTCTGTCCAAAAATAAAGCCTAATTTTGATTGCAAAAACAAAATTATCGGTTTTCGCTCATCGAATTTTCTAAAATGGATTTGTGTTCACAGCAGGATTTTAGGAAGAGCAGAGTAGCATTGCAAACTTTTCTACTCTGTTCATCGGCCACTAATAAAACATTTCGTATAAAAACTACAGATTTCGTGTTAAAATTCAATGAATGATTTATCTCACCTTTAAACAATGTCCTAATGTTTTGAAAATATCACCAATCTTTTCATTCGATGACCTGAATGACAATAATTGGATATTTATAACAATGAAATTGGTACAGAACAACCGAATTCTGATTAATATATGCACATTCAATTGCTACAATTAAAATAAATTATTTAAAAACACTAATAACCTACGTAAATCCATTACCCCCTAAAAGTAACCAGAAGAGCTGTAAAAATCACTTGATAAGTGAACTTAAGCAGGGAGAGTACCCAGAGAATACTTACATTAATTTGACACAAGTTTGGCTCAATGAACTCTTTTGTACTCATTATTGAATATTTTCCCCAGGTCATTTCTTCAATATATTTATATTTTCCACTGTTTATATTAATTTTCCATCGAGTAAACGCTTTCCCCCCGGATTGCTTTTCATTTAACAGGCAAAAACTTTTTAAAATTTATTTGACAGGGGGTAACACATACAAACCAAGTAAATTCAAGAGATAAACTTACTTTGAAATATCTTATATTGCTATGAAGTTTTTTCTGGCCTTACCTCCTGAATATACGTCATTTTACGCTGTTTACCTATTAACCATATGGCCCTTCCAGGGGTGAAAGGGTTATTGAAAAAAATCAACTCTCTCAAACATACCAATTTGTGATTCTTTTTTCCAAATCTGGCCGTAGTATGGTTGAGTGAAACGTATAAATTGAAGACAGGTTTGAAAATATTTCTTGCAAGACCTTCTCAGGGACGACTGAATTCTCTCTTGCCTCTTTGGTCAATCTATCTTGAAAAACCTTGTCAAGCAGATGGAGTCGTTTTTCGTATCTAGGAGTAAAGCAAAACACTCTGGTCAACTTTTGTGACAATATCATTTTTTAATAAACAGAGGCAATTCTACTACCCTGTACAATTCTACTAGGTGGCCCAAAAAATCCATCTCCGTTTGTAGGGCTGTAGCTTGAATTCTTTGATGATTTCGATAACATATTCTTGGGTCTAAAAACCTTCCTTAAAAAATGAAATTTTGGCTCTAAAAAGTTTAAAATCTTATATTTTTGGGTAAAATAATAAGAAATAGCATAAAAATGTTAATAAAGAGATGTTAGAGGCAGCAAAATTGCCTCATAACATGCACCATACTGTTATATTATTGGGTTTGGGTTTTTGTTTCATTATATTTTTGGTCAACTCATGATTTCCTTGGGCACGCCCCTCTATTCGAGTGAGATGGCACTGCCCCCCCCCCTGGGAATTAGAGTTTGGGATACCATTCAGTCATCTGCAGACATGTTTACCCGTCGAAAGCTGAAAATTAAAATTGCCCTCATTCGTTAGCTTTTAAGTCAATTTAAAGGACAGCCATTCATATCCAGACAACGTTTTGATATTAAAGCAACAAGCTTGCTTCTAGATTGACTTGGTAGATACATCAGTATACTTTTTGAGATTTTAAACTCTCAAGTCGCCATCGAAGCAAGCATGTTGTGTTAATGTTAAAACCTTGACTGGAAATAAACTGGAAATCTCACGGCTTAGGGCAAATTTAATTTCGCATTTTGGACAGGTAAACGTGGTTGCAAATGACTGGATGGCATCCCAAGCTCTACGCTAGCCATCCAGGCATCGTTTTGTGAACAAGTTGAGCTTTATAGTCTGTACAGCCCTGCAAAATATTTTTTTCAGTCACCCGGTATGTGCGCTAGTCTCTCTAAAATACATTCTTTTCATGAGCTTATAATAGGCCTATAATATTTGACCAATCAAAGGCCTGCAAAGAAGAAGGGAGGATCATCATATTGTCTTTCAAGGTTCGAGCTTTCCTTGTGATGGAAGCCCGGAAAGACAGTATAGGCAGATCCTCCTTCTACTATACAATGACCCTCTCTTCTTGCAATCTTGTTTTGATTTTTTGCTTGAGAGAATTCGCTTTGTTTTGAATGGCTAATCGCTTTAAAATTGGTATGTCAACTTCACTATTGTTACAAAATTTGCCTCTGTTGACTAGACGAACACAAACAACTTACGCTTTTTCCGTGGTAAGAATCTCGTTCACAATATTTAAAATCTTTTTCTTCGCAGCGTCAGCATCAGATTTCTGCAAATCCAAAAATAAAAGTAAAAGTTTCGGATGCTCCATCAAAAACCATTACCAAAAACAACGGAGGTTCAAGAAGACACGTGAAACACTGCTTGAAATTATTGTTGAAAGTTTTGACGCAAGATACGTGCAAAAGTAGCGTTTATCACACTCGAAAATCCACTATGTCTCCGGTTTATTTATAAACAGGTCTGTCTAAAGATGGCACATCCGATTCGGTGTTTTTACGTTATTTTCTCCACAAGAGTCTTAAAGGCAGTCTGTCTGGAAACTTCATTAGCTTAAAGTAAAATGGAAAAATTTCTAGAGCCCAGATTCTTGTTTCTACCCTCATGGAAATACCAAAAAAAGATGGCGATTATCTTGTTGCCATCTTACTTTGAACCAATGATGTGCGAGACAGACAGCCTGTAAAAGCGTAAAAACGTTCCTCGGTCAACATAGTACGCTACTATAATTCTTTGCAACGTCTGTTAGCTGTACGGGCCGCACGTTTGATGTGGAAACAACGAATCTTTCTGAGGAGGAAAGCATAAAAGCATTTCGTGTCCACATTGAAATCCAAGCGTTTTATAAACAAAAAAGAGATATGGTTGGGCCTAAGTCCTCATTCAATCAATATGGCATACATCAAGGAGAATATTTTATTGCAACGAAAACCAGACTTCCCCAAGTTTTTCCACAGATTTCCCAATATGTGGGTCTATTTTGTATTCAAAACCTATTTTTGGCATTAATTCTTATTATTGGCCCATTTTTAACATGAAAATGAATCATAGACATAACCTGGTTAGTGTATTGAGTCTCCGTCACAAATCACAAAGGAGGATTTCGTGAAGGTATTGATTGAGTGAATGAATACCTACGCCCAGGTTATCTCGCACTTTATTGGCTCAAAGCACAAAAGAAAAACAACAGCAACAAAGAATCCAGCAGCAGCCATCTTTTTCAGTATTTTTTATCAGGGTAAAAACGAATGTGAGGACGTGCTTTGAACTAATGACGTCCTTTGATCTAATTCTTCATATAAAACCCTGATACATGTAAACATTCAATGATCAAAACGAGATCAACAAAACACGGGCAGAAAACGTACATTTGGGCAATTTGCAAATTTAATATCAGTAAAACACAGACAAATAACAGTCGTTAAAACAATTCGGAAGTGAGATATATTTTTCACCTGGCAACAATCCTTCCCTGAGCGCAACATAAAGCAAACAACATCAAAGCAATCATAACAAATACAACAAAGAAAGAAAAACTCAGTTTGCTGTGAATAGACTTTTTTTGAACAACCAAAGCATATGTGCTCGTTTAAAAACAAGCTGAAACAGTGGACAATGCAAAACAGTAGCCTAATACTTTGCTACGCTCCAGACCACACAGCTTTTTGGCAAAAAAAAATTGACTCTTCACAAGTCCGATTTTTTATCATCACGGGATTCTTCTCTTCCTTGTGATGTCTTCTCTTATCTGTGATTCAGGTTAAATTTAAACAACGGTCGCCTGGTTGGAAGAGGTTTTCTTCCTTGAGATAAAGCACCAGTTCCTGATGTCAAACTGTCATCTTAACCTAACAAAAACTTTTTTACCAACAAAGAAAGTAGAGTTGTCATTATGAAAACGTTTTCAGCTATACATAACAGTGAAGAAGAGTTTGAACACTATAATTTCAATTTTTTAATTTAAAAATCCTTATAACACCTAAATTATTATCATAGTCATGTAAAGTAAGAACTCTGACATAGTATAGGCGTCATTTCAGGAGATCATGTAGGCCCTGTTTTATGGTCGTTTAGGCCCTGTTTTAAAGGGATACAACAAATTTTTAATCACACAAAAATTGAAGTGCTTCGTTTGCTAAATGCAAAAATTAAGTCGATGTTTCCAGCAACAAGAATCAAAATATTTTGCAAAACAAATTTGAATAAATTATTAATAATGTAACAGTACAAGATCCTTATTTCCGGCTTCCATTAAACGTAAAACATTTGTAAAAACCTGTTCCTTACATCTTGTGCAGTCTTAGCATCAATTTCCAGCGACCTGCTGCTGGCTTGTGTGCCGAGAAAATTGCCAAGCTTCCTGATAAAGGCGGCTTTCATTTTTGCTTAACCAGTTTTCTGCGGCTCAACACGCTCGGCACACTGGAGCTGTTTCGATATTCTAAATATATAACAGCCTGTCTATGTCTCCGCCTGGAAAATCTCAGTGTGGAATAATTTGCGAAACTGGTCTGAGGAAACAATCAATGCAGAATGATTTCTGCTTAAGTGATCAACGATGGCCGTAAATCAACAAATCCGAAGTTTGAGGTCCGGTTTATCAATATCGTTGACAAATCAAAACTGTTTTTCATAAATATTGGGAGTTAAATATTGGGAACACTGAAATAACAGTGGCAGTGACAGTCAGTAAAATACCCGGTGACCAATAGACTGCAAAATCACAAATTTTAATTTCTTACTCAATATATCGAGGAAATGTTCACTCGATATGGCATTTTCTTGATATATTGAGTACGAAATAAAAATTTGTGATTTGGCACAAGTCTAGTAAAATACCGGGTGACCCAAAAAAAAAAAAACTCTAAGGATTTGTTAGATTATAGCCACTGAAATAAATCTTAAAATCTATCCAACCGATTTCAAAGTAAATTCACTGACAGTTAACGTAACCATAAATACCTTATTTAGCATATTTCATCAGCCGAGATATTAATCTTGGAATTCAAATATTGCTTTCATCTCAAAAAATAAATTTAAACTGAGCGGCCTAAGTAATAGTCATTCCGCTTTTTACTCTTTTCAATGCAAAATTACAAAATGAAAAGTGAAATCTTTAATTTCGAAACAAACTTGTGCACGCTTTTACCTCTCTTTTGAAAGAAAAAATTTAAAAGCAGGATGAATTTTGCCTTGCTGAGATCTCGATGATTCCCCTTTCAACTTTAGGCCTTTCCGCTAAATTTCGGTTTTGAGGCGGAAGCAAATTTGAGATTCAAAGATGAATATCTCGAGTCACCAACAATGCTAACTAGTGTATTTATCGTTAAGTTAACTATCAGTGAATCACTACGAAAACATTTGGAAATCATTAAAGTTTTATTTTAGCAACTATAGTCCATGAAACCATTAGTGTCTTTCAGGTCATCCGGTATAACAATTGAACTTGAACAAATGCAATAGAACTATAGTAATATTAGATATATTACCTATACTATTACTAAATTATAGTAATATTAGATATATTACCTATACTATTACTAAACTATAGTAATATTAGATATATTACCTATACTATTATTAAACTATAGTAATATTAGATATATTACCTATACTATTACTAAACTATAGTAATATTAGATATATTACCTATACTATCACTAAACTATAGTAACATTAGATATATTACCTATACTATTACTAAACTATAGTAATATTAGAGCACAATTTATAGACCTTTTTGGGATCGTTAAAACGAGGTTTTCAGAAATCTATTGTTGATGTTCGAGCTACAATTACGAGGCGGAAATCAAAAAAATCTTCAGAAGAGCTGCTCCTGGGGAATTAAACAATACATGATAACAAGAGCAGAATTTTCAACATATAGTGGAAGTTTCAAAACGATTTGTAAAGTCGTGGCTAAACTACAGTGTAAAAAGGACAAATAGCATTGCCAAGTTTAATATAAAAAAGCAGCTGATATCGTCACTCGCAAATGAAAATACAAAATAAAAAAAGAAAATAGCAGTACCTAATTAATAAGAAGAAAGCTAGAGTTATCAGTCGCAAATAAAAATACAACGTAAACAAAGTAAAAAAAATGCAACGCAGGAAACTATAGGAAACACCAAAACGGGGTTGCTTAACGCTGTAACTACAACTACTAACTTTTGGCGCCAATTACGATAAAAAAACATTTTCGTCAACAAATATGAAAACGGTCGTGCATTTTTGAAAACGGGGTGATTCGAAAACGGTAGGAAAACGGAGAAATGAAAACAAGGCCTTTACTTACCATGTCACACCTACTTTACCAGGTTTACCATGGCTTTACCTTGGAAAATTTGTCAAAACAAACTTAAACAGGCCTAACTTAACTTATTTTATGAAATAAACAAACATAGATAACAAAAAAGAAGCACGCAACCGCTCCCGAATCTACTGATGTTTCGGTTGAATCATTTGAACGAAAATGCACAAAAACAAGCTTTTTCTGTGCGTATCTGCATAATTTGTCTGCGTGCTACAATTCGGCATATCTCTCTTATATCTTGGTATGCTTCGTATCTCGTGTAAAACCATTGATAAAGCTAATAGCACCGTTTTGTTAAAAAGTGTTGTTGCCTTAAGTTTCGCATGCATATCTGCAAATTTTCAGATTTGTTTATGATGCAAATCAAATTTATGGGTATCTGTGATTGCAATTATCTCTAAAACTTTGGCCTGTTCTATATCTGCGTAAAGTCTTGATTACGCTAGATAGACTTATTGCACAAGTCCTACACGAGTCCCTGTGTTTCGTTGCTATATATGATAGCACTTCAGTCCACATTACGAAAATTTATCAAACCTCGAAAATTGACCAAACTTTGTGAATCGACAAATAAGTTAACGCCCCGCTGTTTTCATGATTTATTTTCTTTAAATTCATCTATTCATCAGTATGCAACAAGGCAATCAACTCGAGGTGATTTGTTTTTGACTAAGAAAAATAAGCTACAATATGGTTTGAAGTCCATTCGATATATGGGGGCAAAGTTATGGAATGGTTTGCCAGTAGTTTTCGTTTAAAAAGAATCTCAATAGGTATTTGCAAAACTTGATTTACATTAGAAATCTCGATTTAAATTAGAATTTCATTTAGATTCCATTGCACAACATTCGAAATTCAAATTCCAAAACCTTGATTTTAAATTTATGGTTTGTTAGGACAGGGGGGGGGGGCTCTCTTCTCGTTAGTTTAGAGCTCCTCCCCTAAGAATTCTACTCCATTTTTTTTGCTATGTCACTTTATTTTAATTTTTATTTATTTTTATTAAATGGAGTTGTTGAGTTGTATTAAATTTAATGTAGTGGAATTTTCAAAATATTTAAAAATAAAAACAATTGACTTTTGTAGCAGGACTCCACGAAAAGTTTTATTCTTTCATACGAAGGAATATCTGATGAGAAGCCCAATCTTTTTCAGTTTTTAAATATGTTTTGTGGTTTTTGAAATATAAAGGTTTGCTGTGGCAACAATATGTGACTTGGCAAAAGTTTGTTCACGTCAAAATTGTTGTACTTAACCATTTTCATCGACTTTGCTCGAAATCGACTCAGTAACTTTCGAATAATCCTTGATTTTATGTTTTGTTACTTTCAGAACACCAACATATCATACGTCACGAATTCGGACACTGAGGTTTTATCTCCTAACCATATATCGGGGAATAAACGAGATATCAAGAAAGAGAAAAAGCTTTTACATGTTTTGATCAAAGGCCTTTTAAATGAGAAAATAAAAATGTTCGTGTCATATGCACTGAACTTACCTAAATTGTGCAGACAAAGTTTAGTTTAGAAACTGTGTTTTGCATATCTACATTAATTTTGGTCAAAGTTATAGCAATAGAAAGATCTTAAGTTTGTAGGGATTTGGCGTTTGATTTACCAGGGACTGCGGAGCGTTTTAAAAGTTGGAGGAGGGCTGAAAACTGATACAGAACAAGAAATAGAACAGACCTTTAAATAACAAGATTAAATGCATGACTTAGCAAAAAGTGTTTTCATTACACTGGCATAAAAACGTGGAACAACATTCCCACACACCTTAGAGAAATCGACTCTGTTGTGCGATTCAAAAAGGAACTTAAAGAGCACATCCTGGGCTGACAACACGACTCCATGGAAGAACAGTACTGTTTTTAATTTTCATTTTAAATCTCTGTCTTAAATTTGTATTAAGTAGCTTATACTGAACGGATATCGTGTATAAATATGATGAATAATAAAAACCCAATTTAGCCCTGTCTGAAGCAGAAATTGTCTTGACACAATAGCAAAAGCAATAATTTCGGAGAAAAGTGGAGGGACTTCAGCCCACATATTCAGTATGGCTCTGCAGTCCCTAGGTTTGAAAAAAATCAGCCAGCTTTTTCTTGAAGACAGTTCCTTTGGATTGGGTTCTTGTTATAATTGTGTAAAAACATTATGCAGCGCATTCCAGCCAGGCGACAGTGTTTGTGACACAAGATATACATCGTCGCCATACACAGGCTAAATTTTACAAAAAATAAGATACCGCTAAAGTGGAATACAAAACAGTTAGGGATATGTACAAAAATTGTGCCAAATTGTCTCAGGTAATTGCCCCCAAACAATATCTGCGAGCCCAAGAAACGATATAGTCTTCCTCCTAAATATTCTTCAAACATATCAACTACACCGTACAGCCTGTTCTTCCTGAAAATTCTTCAAGACGTATAAAAACCAACATATAACACCTTCTACATGTAGCTAACGTACAGCCTATTCTTCCTTTATATTCTTCAACAAGTATAAGAAACGACATGTAACATCTTATTCGTTCGTATTCTTCAACAAATATAAGAAACGACATACAACATCTTCTTCCAGAATGTTCTTCAACTAATATTAGCTACAACTCTTCCCTTGTATTCTTCAATAAATACAAGATATGAGACATAACATCTTCTTATATATTCTTCAAAAAATAGTATATTCTACGAAATAGTCTTCAAGAGGTATCATCTAAAACAACAGTATATCCATCTTAAATATAAACAGCATCTTCTTCCTAAATATTCCTCAAGAAGTATCCGTGGCACCATAGAATACATTCTTCCTTAAACAGTCCTCTATTATAATTTATGCATCAACTTTCTGAAAACAATAAGATCATCACTGAACAACTTAAAACAGTAGAAACAATGTAGAAAAAAAACAATTAGAACAAATATATGGTTTTTACTATGTCCTTACCCTGGCACAACCAACCAGACAAGCTCTACAAGTTTCCATTTTCGCTTTCAACGCTCTGATCCTTCTTGGGCTGTTGTTGTTAAGATCCTTTCTGGGACTATTAAAAGGGCTTCCCAATTCTGGCTCACTGAGCGAACTGACATCAATATAGTTATCCATCATGAGATTTTTAAAACTGTTATACCGCAACAACACTCAGTTTAATTTTGCAAAGTTGCTAAAAATGTCCTGAAGCATTCCTTCGGTGAAATTCTCAAATAGGCCTATGGTCGCTAACGTTAACAACTTTAACGGAAGAAGACTTCAAAGTTACATCCATTACAACGCGATTTTAGTATTCTGAGGATCTCTTATCGACACAACACGAAGTATAACGCCAAAGTCTTCGAGGACAAAAGCAAACCTCTTATCTCTTGATGGTAACAAATTCTTTCGCATCAATGCAAAATTTCAACTGTATTAAGCACAGTAAATAATTTCCTTCCACAAATTTATACATATGTACATTCAGCCTGCATTCCAAACGGCAATTACTGCATTCTGAAAAACCACGCTCATCTTGACAACATATTACATGCTTAAGATCGCATCGCTATTTTGCCATGCCAATTTGATTTATTTTGAAATTTTACGCTCGATTTGCGTAAAGACTTTCTTTCAATACATTAAAATTGAAATGTTTCTATAAATTCCGTTACGAAAGTTGAGTTACGAAAGTAATTATGCCCATAAAACACCTGCTGGAGCTTTCGGTAAAATCCAGAACGGATCAGACGGAATGATGGGTTGGAGGTCACGCAGTCACTCTATGTTCAAATCTGTCCCATTAATCTGCCCCATTAAGCTGAAAGAATAATTAGGATGAAGATAGCGGCGAGGTTATTTTCATCACAATTTTTTGTAGAATTGTCTGTTAATGAAATGTGGGAAAAGACGCAATGCATTTGCATTCAGCGTTAGAAGAAAGTTAAAGAAAACGATTTAATCATAGTCATAAGAAAAACTTTAGTCTGGAAACACAAACAATAGCGCATTTTTATGACTATGATTTAATACAAAAAGATTTGTATTTCTCACAAAAATAAGCAACTATATTTCCATTAAATTCTTTCTTCACATTGATCAAAAGAAACAACGAAGAAATGTGTTACATGAAAATAACATATACGAGATTGTTGATAATTAAAGAAAAAGCTGAAAAACCGAAAATCTTCAAAAACAAACAGCCTAGAGATCTCAGAATTATTCTGCTAACAAATTTCTCGAAAGTGTTCCACAAGTCCAGAAACATGATCACAATTCTTATCTTATCATGTATTACTGTTATGTTGTAGTTGGTATAAATTAGTTAGATCTCTTGTAAATTGTAACTATTATTATAATTAAACCAACTTTAAAGAAAGTAAAGAAAAAAAACAAATCGTTCAATATAACTTTTAATATATTAACAAAAAAAATAAGATTACAAATTTTTAGAGCCAAAACTAGATTTTTTGGTGAAAAATTTCGCAGACCCAAAGATATCTTATCAATTCGGGAATCCCAGGCCAAACAATATAGGACACGCCCCCTAACCAAGTCAGGTGGTACTGCCTCCCCCGGGTGTAGCTGAGGTGTAGCACAAAATGTTTTTTTGATTCATCCATCTGTCTTTCTCGCCAGTGACTGTGATGTTGATACTGATACTAAAAACGAATTCGTACGTTATTCTTATAAAAACATTAACATCGAAACAATGAAGCGTGCACTAAACAATGAAGTGTGCACTATGGGTGGTAGGAACAGCTAACTTATCACAATATTTTCAAACATTTTCTCATTCTACGGTCAGCTCAACATAGAACCATCAAAAATTCAATTGAAATTCCATTCGCTAAATTGTCGTCCCATAAAATGCTAATTTCTTTCTCTTTGTTAGCAACCAACCACTTAGCAAAGAAGCACAAAGCAGCCAACAGCTTACAAAAGTAATTTCCGACAGTTAAAATTTTGAATAACATTTTAAAATCAAGACCACGCAAAGTAAAACTGCACTCGTTTAAAATCCAAGAACCGACGAAATTTCATAAGACACTGGTACTGAAGTCGTCAAAAAAGAAAAACTTGTTTGGTGCTGGGCA
The DNA here is from genome assembly GCA_036873815.1 of Phacellophora camtschatica. Classification (NCBI taxonomy): domain Eukaryota; kingdom Metazoa; phylum Cnidaria; class Scyphozoa; order Semaeostomeae; family Ulmaridae; genus Phacellophora; species Phacellophora camtschatica. Next base: position 10,338 of record JAYJMH010004576.1, on the reverse strand, counting down.
TTTTAAGAAATAACAGGATATGTCGAGGATGCCAAGTCTTTAATTTTTCATAGTTATTTCATGAAATTATTAATTACTTCTGTTTTGAAAGGCCCCTAAAGAAACATGTTGCATCCATGCATATGTAGGCAAATTCCTAGCCTGCATGCAGACTTTACTTTTCCACTGCGAAGGAGACCCTAGGAAACCTTGTAGGCTCTCCTTCTCAGTGGAAAAGTAAAGTCTGCACGCAGGCTAGCAAATTCCTGTCCCATGTGTTAATTAATATGCCCTTTCTGTTTGAATCTTTTACTGAATGGGTTTGTTTTGTTTGAACTTAAGAAACTCTTAAAAAACTTTCAGACTGAAATTTTTGAAAAGCTAAGAACGTTTCATTGCTGACGCCCAGTTTTAGTAGTTTCTTGGAAGAACAAAATGCGTCTTGATCAGGTCAAATCGAACAAACAGTAGCAGATCACCAGGCTGATTTCATTGAAATGAAACAGTTTGAAATGGTTTCTGTGTGGGAATTAGTCTATGCTTTAGCAACCGATTGACGAACATTCCTACTAAATTATGCATGGTTTCAAACCTGTTATCATATCACACATTCTCTGAATTTTCTTGCATTTTTCACGACATCTAAATTGCGGACTGGTAATCACGACAAAGATGGCAGCAGGAGTATTTTTAGTACCGTGATGCACTCCGTTCTTTTACATAATCATACAGTCTAACCTCTCTACCCCAAACTCGCTTAATACGAACTCATTGTTGACATGAACTGTTTTTGGATATCTTTTGAGAGCTTTCAGTGTTGCGCTCTTTCCTTTTAGCTGGGGCCCCTTCTTCGCTTCGTCGAGTTGATTCCCCCTTGCCTTCGCTCTTGTGCAGGCGCCAGGCCAGGAACAATCTCAAGAAAATAACCACATATATATAAAATGATTCTCAAGCTCGATTATTATTGTGATCATCGGAAAGCACTACACACACTTCCAAACTGATCCACACTGCCCATTCCTCTTTCTGCAGATCCGTTTATCTCCGTTGATTCTCTTTAAGATGCTTATATTCTAGAATATTCTATCAGGGCCCATTTCCCCCCAACGACCCACTGCAAGACTTCAAATATGATATGTGTTTGGTGCCACGCCATTTAAGCCGTAAAAATACACTGCACGTTATACGCACTGCGCAAGTTTCATTTTTGAATAGAAGGCTTTATTTCTCCGACCTCACCAGCGTAAGTCACCGACACCGACCTCATGGGCGTAAGTCACGACACTCACTAGGCCACAACATAACATTATCATTCAGCAAAGAAAGAAAAACTACTTCAGTGGTTGCTGCTCACAGGGAAAAGAAGTTGTTCTAAACAAATACACATAGTGAAAGTTACATTTTAAAGAAAAGAGTCATTTTGTGATGTGCAATGTTGGATTTCCCAGTGAGCAGCGACCGCTAAACTGCATCTGTCTCTAGTTAATCGTTTAAAACATTGCTTTTAAAACTTCATTTTTGAAAAGTGGGGATTTGAGAGCAGCAGCCTTCAAGAAAACTAAAAAAAACTTAGGCCTATCGGAGTTATTTGCTTTAAGCAAAAAAAAACAACATTTTGTACACAACTCCAAGGCAAGAGCAATAGAATTTTCGAACAACAATACAACAATTGTTTTAGTAACCAATGAGATTTAAGCAAAGCAATAAAATTCAACTTTTGAAAACCAATCAAAACTTGGTCCGCTAACTTGCAGTCGTTTCGGAAAGAAACACCTTGAAGATAGACTACTCAGTTTCGTTCAAGACTTACCAGGTCAGGTTCGAAAACATCGTCACTTAGCTCATCATCATCATCATCATAAAATACGTTATCATCCCCAAGAGACAAATTGTCAAATTCATCCCAATCAAAGTCTTCAAGTTCCTGGTCGTTTTTCGGTACGTCACGAGCCCTTTTCGGCTGTCCGTTATTATCTTCGGCCATTTTGCAACATTTACGAGCATTTACACAATACACAGAGCTGCTGCGGCATACATAATGAATGTAAATGCTTCATATATTACTCAGTTATCAACAGATAAGGAATTTCTGCCCCAAACCTTCCACATGTTTTATGTTTCACTCGTGAAAAGCGTTTGGAAACACGTTCAGAATCTGACGTTTTCCATTCTACTGATAGGCCTAAATACATTTTAGAATCTGATATACGATTGATTGAAGAGCGAAAATTAACAGTGAGAATTTTAGAATTCGCCCAAATTCGAAAGATTTTCTTGCATTCAATTTGTTTAACAGGTAGATTATCAGAATGATCCTCCTGTGCTCAAAACAACTTCATTCAAATAATTCAGCCGGCTGCGATCTTCTGATAGTTAAAGCCGGCTGTTATTCCTTCTTCGCAAATAAAGAAGCTGAAATGAGGGTCCGTTTATATGGGTGATATATCCCGGCAAACCAAAATATACCGGGTACCTATTATTTTCATATAATGTTTGAGTAAAAGTTTTATCCACCCTGGGTTGCCAGGACGATTCTGTCTTGCATGCCGAGATGAAATTGACAGCACTGCCAATGCGGAAAAGTTAATTCAAACAAACTCAAAACACAAAAGGGCGCCAAACTCATCTCACATGCCTGGCTACTATGTGTCTCATGTGAACACGGAATGAACTGCGATTTGGGGCTGCTGTATTGCCTTTGGATGTCCACTAAATTCGTAATTTTTCGTTTGTAAGCTGAAATCTGCGCAGACACTAAGGAAGTCTTAATCCTTTCATGACCGGATTCATTTCCAATCAACAGGCAAATCCTATGTAAGTTTTATTTTGCAGGGGGTAAAGCATACAAAACCAGCTTAATTTCAAAAGATAGACTTACGTTTAAATATTTGAAATCGATTTAAAGTTCCGCCCGCATTTATTTCCTGAATATATGAAGTTTTACATTGTTTGCCGATGGGATTTCTGGGGTGAAAGGGTTAACTAATTCATCAATGAAATTACTATATGGCGCAGTAAATCATACTGAGCATTTCAGGACAAGGGAAACAGAGTTACTAGATAAAAAAATCCAAGAACCTCCAGTAAAGTGCTCATAAACACATTTCTACAACCACAACAAGCAAATGATTTCGCAAGCATCGAATTAGACTGACTCTCAAGAATCCACAAATACTGTTACTTAATACAAAATAGAGTTACTTCTTACATACCAGAGGTCTCTGAGAGGGTAAACGTGAAGTGTTTATGAACACATTTCTACAATAATCACAAGCAAATGATTTCACACGCATCGAGTTAGACTGACTCTCAAGAATCAACAAATACTGCTACTAAATAGGGGCACAAAATAAATAGCGGTACAAAATAAATTAAACCAACAGCAACAACAAACAGCTTATAGAGATTTCAAACTGTAGTAAGTCTGGAGAGTCTAGACTTCTTACAAAGCTGGTTATCACAATAACAACAGCAAAAATAGGGGACAATGTGGCCAGTTTCAATCTAGAACGTCCTAAAATTGAATCCAATTGCACAACCTGAGCTTCCAATTTCATTCATAAAAACCCACGATCAATTTCAAGTCTATGGAACTGAAATTTTTCATACAGCTAGGAAACACTCTTTCAGGCGAAAAATTGATTGTATTTTTATACATGCCTTTGTGGTTGGTTAGCCTTTTCACACTCGGATTCATTTCAAATAAACAGAAAAATCATGTGCAAGTTTCAATTTGTAGGAAGTAGCAAGAACCAAGGACCTGTTTACATAAGCCCGCTTACGGCTGGCTCGGTAAGCGAGCTGATTTTATTCCTTTGTTTATATGGGCTTTTCTCAGTCCGCTTGGAGGGACACTTATTTGTTGACAATGAATTGAGGTATTTGTAGACAATAAATTGAGTAGTCGGTGCATGCGCATTTTGCTTCGATCCAGCCCGAAAAGCGGAAAAATGTCTGTCTTGCCAACGAGATCTCACCACAAAACAGGTGAAATCTTGCTTACCAAGGTGGCTCGCTTCTCCATATAAACGAAAACCTGTTTTCCAATTGACTTTCATAAGGTTTGTTGAGCATGAAGTTGTTGAATACAGTAAAAACCCGCATATAAGAAACACACTTTTAAGAACCTCCAGGCTGATTTTTTAGAGAGAACAATCGATAAAACAATAGCCTATTGTTTACGAAACAATACCCTGGATGAAAATTTTGATTTCTTATATGCGGGTTTTTACCGAATCCTACCCCCTGAAACATGTTGTAAGTTTACTGTCCAATAGCTTGCGTTCAGACGGAATAGACGAAATTCAGTAAAACCGAGTTTCGTTCCCCCGTCTATAATCAGGCTAAATATCATACCTCCTGAAACATGACGTTGCATGTTGTGTATCAGTGGACCACATGGCCCTTCTCCCGGGGGTGAAAAAGTTAATACATTTCACGTAAGTGCAAAACCCTGTATATATAATAGAGAAAAATAATATCGAAAATGTAAACTCACCTTGAGTCGAATTTTTGGCTTGTCATCCTCTAAAATTTCATCATCTGTTAATTCGTCAAGTTCGTCTGAATCCCAAACTTCAAACAGATCAGAGTTCGTCGAAAGAGTTGACATATTTGAAAACCCGAACTCACTGCCCAGTGTTGAAGAACGACTATCTGTTTCACATCTTGAGTTGTCATTATCAAAGTATGGTTCTGCGTAATCGCCGTGGATTGACTCGGATTGACAATGGACTGACATGGACTCACAATCGAGATCATTTTTATCAACATCAGATTGCAAGCAATTGTCACGACTTTTTGGATCTAGATTTGTTAGGTCAAATTCGTTACTCTCCAAAACATTCTTCTTACTCTCAGGTATTTCATGATACTCTGAGATTTCCTGGTATCCATTTTCAGCATCAGTTCCCAAGTCTTTGAAAGATGGTGGCACTTGAACATTACCCAAATTTTCAACATACATAGATTCCATCCTGGGAGTTTTCCCTTTCTCGACAGATTCTCGTTTGTTCATTTTCATCTTGTCTTGACCGTCTGCTGTTGAGACCAAATCCACGATTTCATACGGTTTTATCTCCCCACGGCCAAGAGTACAGCGCTGCTTCACAGGCCTTGGAATCGTATTTTGAGGTTCACTTGGCGCATTCAACTGGCTGTTGCCAAGCTTAGGTGTAGGTTCTACGTATACTGATCCGGTAACTCCGATTTCTTTTCGACTACAGATGTTTGAATTTCCACGCAATTGATATTGTGGTGGGGTCTCTTCTGTCACATCTGATGTAACTTCGTCTACACTCTTTAACTTTAGAAGAGGCTTTTTCGGAGTAAGAGGAATCTTTGCAGCCTTAACATCTTGGTGTCTCTCCTCATTACTGAGGACTGGTGTCACTGCTGTTTTTACAGGAGCACTATTATTTAGATTATGCTCAGTGTTCCTCAGTAGCTTTGGAAGAGGCTTTGCTGGTGCACTTGGCTTGTTTATTTCCGTGTTTTGTTTTGGAATCCCAGTGTCGTTATTCTCTTCTTTCGTTGGCTGAAAACCACCGCCAGCTGCTTTTGCAGCTGTGGCTTTTGATCCTAATTCTTGAATTGCAATGGTAGACAGCAAATCTTTATTGGTAGAATGAAAAAAATCTTCAGACGAAACTTGGTTAACGCTTGAATTTTCACCATTTCTGAAGAGCTTTTGCAAATCCTTTGGAAGAGGTACGGGCTTTTTGGTGGTTAAAGAAACTTTTCTGGGCGAAGAACTGCTTTCTTTTCCCGGAGATGTCAATACTGGACTGGGTTCATTAACATTATGGTCGGTTAACTGTTCTTTTGGATTTTCACTACTGACAGAGGGAGAAGGAAAATTCCGTCTTGCTCGGGGATTTTCTGTTTCGAGACAATTCCGTGCCGTCAGTGAAACAGCACTCTTTTCAAAAATAGCTCGAAGTTGTCGAACAGTGGGAGTACTTACAGAATCCTTGTTGCAATCACGATTGGCGCTCATTTTCGCTTTTGATGATACAGAATTTCCCTCGACTATGTTACGGGAGCTTGGTGCATGTGCTGCGTTCTCCGAAGGAAAAAGGTGTTCACTAACAGCAGAGTTTTTAATACGAATAGGTGACTTCAAATGATGTGGCTTCTGAATGTCTGCAATGACTTCAGGCTTTATGCCTGTGTTATAAATGAACTGACCCTGGCTTCTTGATACCGGGCTGCCATTATCAGAACGAGGTCGGCCTCGTTCAAGAGCATTAAACAAAACTAATCTTTGCGCAACTATAGACTTTAAGTTTCTCTTCCTCAGATCCTCCATGTTATAAACATTGTTCGAAGACAGTGTAGCTGCTCTCCTGTCATTTTGACCAGCAAACCTGCAAGTAATAGCGAAAAATGACATTGTGCGAATAAAAACAAAGTCACTCTGGCACGTCCAACATTAAATTTAAAATTCAAAACATCGGCTTCAACTCAAAAGAGCAATTTCAAGTTTATAAATGCAAAGCCCAAGTCAATTTGCAATCTAAATGTCCATTCGGCGACTACAGCTGTCATATGCTCATACACTTGGAATAATTGACAACATCTTTTCTCCTTTGTTTCTGAGCACAAATTCATCACACAACAAGCGAAAGTCTGAAAGTCGCCAAACTAATATCGTTTTTATAAATTCTCTTCCATTCCTTGATTCCGTCACTGTTTTATAAATCCTCTTTCATTTCTCAATTTCAGTTTCGGTCAAATCCAGATAGTTCCTCAAATTTGTTTCCCTAACAATTTTCAGCACTCGAACAACTGCCAAAAATATCTTGGGGATGACCTCATTAGACCATTAGACAACAAACAAATTTTGTTACCAAACAATAGAATGACATTGAGATTCAAATTAAGGAAAAAGGCGTTTGTTGTGTGAACCTTAAACTACGAGTCAGAGCAATTTCCGTTTTGCATAATTAAATTTACCACTTATCTCCACCACTCTCCACCACAAAATCATCATCTAATTTTCCTGGTGGGCACAGAAGATGAGAAAAAAAACAGAACTCTTCTACTCATAACATTCAAGCAATACTGGGTGAGAGACCCAAAAATGTTCCACACATTTGAAAAATAACAAAAATTCGATCTTTTAACAACTGTTTTTCAGCAATCATAGAAAAATCGAGCCCAATTATTGCATTTTTGTTTGGCTATTGTTCAATGTTGGCCTATTTTTTTACCTGAAGAGATTTAAAACGTAATTACATATTTAAAAACCTACTTTTTACCTATACTTTTCAACAAGGCATATTTGTTGTGATATACAGCATGATATTTTTATAAAATAAATATTGTGACATTCAATGTTGTGACAAATATAATTTAATTTGAAATTTCTGTTATTTTTTAAATGTGTAAACTTCTACTTTTAAGTCACACAGTATACTTGGGGTTGTATATTTACTGATTATTGATTTTTCCATCCACCCAGGCCTAACTTAACTAAATTTTTGAAGAAATTTCTGAGTTTGACAGCATTTGTCCACCATGTCTAACTCAGAAAACATAAAATATATAACATCTTGAAGACCTATATATAACATCTTGAAGAAATCTGACAAAAATATTTAGGAACTCCGAAGATTGAAAACTAGGAGGCTGCAAGTATTGGCCTATTTATGAAAGTTATCCCAGTCATAATAAAAAATTCAAATAAAACATCATGAAGTGATTAGAATAATCAAAAATAAAAGATATGCCAATTTCCCATCATTTTCAAAAGAAAGAATTTTATCCTGTCATTAAATGATATATTGCATGTCTCAGGCTGAAAATATAAAGGTGATTTTCATTTATTTTGTTCATTAACAAAATTCTTGCTTTATTTTTTGTGCAAAACATGATTTTCAGTTCGGTTCATTCAAGACATTCAGTTCGGGGAAACTTTTTCAAATCAGAAAATTAAGTGTTACTTGATCTGGAAACTGTTACTTGATCTGGAAGCCAACTACAAAATCAAGTTAGAGATTTTACACAAATTTTGTAAGAAACCTGGCTAAGGCTCCACTGGGTAAATATTGCATAGGATAAAAATTTATATACACAATCTTCACTGAATTCTTAAACTTTTGTGGGTTTCACCAGTGAGTTTCTTAAAAAGTGGTTTCTTATGAAATAAAAAAATGTATTTTCCTTTCTGCGTATTTTATTTTCATTATCAATCCATGCAGAGTGCACCCTTCTTGCTCTCTTAATGATTTTTTTTGAAAGGCACTAATTGCAATTAAGGAACATCTTAAGTTTAAAGAAAAGCAAAATATTTGGGTGACAGGTCCTTTATAATGTCATGCCCATACATCTATAAAAGCTTTTCCATAGTTTTTTCTCTTATGATAAATGCAATAAGCTTTCCAATCAGGGCCTAATTCAATTGCATACATATGAACTACGTATTTAATTGATAGATTACATGTTTGATCAATGAGTTATAGTACATACAGCAATGATTTTGATTGATTTTCTAAAAAATATTTTAAACTTGTTTTGCAATGTTTTTGATACTTGTGTTTTTTCAAATATGCAAATAAGAAACTTTTACTAATAAAATTTTGCCAAAAACGCTCCAAAATTAAGAAACTTTGACTAATGAGGCTTTAGATAGGTTTCATATAAAAAATGTGTACTCTATCCTTTTGAAAGACTTTAAAAAGTGTAGCTGGAAGAACTTGCAAAAACTGAATCGAATTTGAAATGTTTGAAGCATTGTGTGATGTTGTTTGACTAAACAGTTACCGGAAAAATGTCAATATAAATTAAAAATAAGTTGAAAAAATGTGTCTGCTAAACTGCAATCTAGCCCCAAAAAGCTTCCTGATTGGAAAAATGTTTCCCATTTGGAACCTTGTTCAAACTGCTGTTAAAAGTCACACACAAATCCATAACACAAAACGAAAGTTCCGGGAAAATGGTGTCACAAACATATATAAAATAAAAATAAAAACATTTCACATGCTTGTGAAATTATATAATGGAAGTGGGGACAAATTTGAAACACCAAGAAATGGATTCTTTGTGTAAAAAAAATATTTTACAAATCAAAGCAGAGTTGGTGCTCTTTCAGTTATATATGGGTTCAATCTCGAAATACTTCCTTCCTATTCTTGTTGGCTATTGTCAGCTAATCAAGCCTATTGACATGTTGAGATAATCTCAAAAGAAAGCAATAATATAGTGACAAGCAGCAAATTATCAGCCACAAAGTCGTCGTCCGGGAATCAAATCTATCAATATGTTGATTACAAGACAGACCATTCTGCTGCAACAATAGTATATTCACGCAAAAATAATATACTCATCTACATTTGTAAAATTAGTGTAACTGCAATATTACTTGACAAACAGAAAATACCAGTTATAAAGTTAATAAAATTAATTGCTCAGTTGCTTTTGAAATTCATGGATTGTATCACTGTAATGTCAAAAATGGCCTATAATATCCATGACCATGGCAAATCAACAACAAACAGTAGCGTGGGCCTTACCCTGTTCTGTTAAAATAGACATACATATTTCAATATTTAACTTTGCTAAGGTTAAACTTAAAACTCTTTTAGAAGTATTGATGGTTGAACAGACGCACTTACCGTCAATACTAACAAGCGATTTCTTTTCTTTTTGAGCTTCTTTTTCAAAGTCGAAACCTCCTTCCTCACGTCAACGCGGAAGCCAAGAGTGGTCATTAGAGAGCATGGGCTCTAGGGCTCCTCTTTTGAACAAATTAATACAATTTATTGATAGAATTTATTGATAGAATTTACAATTTATTCACCAATTTATTTATTAGAAACACGCAATTATGAATACCACGCAATTTTGAAATTTCCGGTGGTAAAATTTTGTAATGTGTTTTCGACGCAAATTCTAGATCCTCATTTAATTTCTTTCTGAAGACAGCCAAAAGTAGCAATTCGTGATTTTTAAAAAATTATCGATTTGAAATTTTAATAGCACCACCAGTCAGTCTGAACTCCGCGCAATCTTTGAGAGAACATAGGGGCCTACTGATTGTCTATCGTTCGCGCACTTTGCACTAAAACAGTGGTCTATTGGCGGATGGGTATCAATGTCTTTAACGCAAGTAATTTGGCTAATTTCTGAGATACCAACAAAAATTTACCCATGGTTATTCTCAGTGATGGAGGAACCATGAGCCAGAGCCTCTCTACCTTTCGCCACAGTGTCTTTTCAGGAAAGTTTACCTTTAACAGCAAGCATGGCCTAGTGGTTAAGGCGCCGGACTCATAATCGAAAGGTCGTGGGTTCGAATCCCACCAAGGTCATACTTGCTGCGAAAGTGTGAGGAGAGCTGCTAACTCTCTGTAATTC
>JAYJMH010004565.1:0-27046 GCA_036873815.1 Phacellophora camtschatica | reverse complement strand
CTATACATCCAAGTAAAACTTTGTTTTCTGTGTTCCACGTTTTTGAAAGTCCAACCACCTGTGGGAATAGGGAGTTTGAAAGTCGCACCCACCTTTTTCGTATCGCATATTCTAATTTTGTCCCTCGGACGTCGCTTTCAAGATAATTTGATGTTTTTGGCCTTCCCGGTTTCGAGGTACAAGCCACCAAACGGGTGAATTTTATTTTGAGACACCCGGTACATCCTGAAAATGTGATGATTTAGAATGTTTAGCAATGAGCCAGGTGACCCGTTCCCGGGGTGAAAGTATCAAAAAAGTGTTGCAACGATTTGATTGGTTGCAATGTAATCAAGCTGTGATACCGAACCGAGGCAGTGTGGAATTGGGGAACGAGAGTAAGGCTAGGTAGAGTTTGTTTTTATGAAGTACAACAAGGAACCAGAATAGCACACGTGGTACAATCATGCGATTGATGTAGTGCAATAGAAGCAGATTAGTCTCACACCACAAATATATCGCAAACTAAAAATACGAAACCAAAAGTACTGGACGACATGAAGGCAGAACAAATCATAAGTGTGATATTAATAAAGGTGCGTGCAACAGTTAATATAACACGTCTCCTTAAAAGTAGGATCAGAAAATGACATCTTTGTGGTGACGTCAAAATCTCTTCTTAACTCCTCCTCCTCAGTCTTTGTCCTGACTTACACAATACCCAGTGTTTTCTAGGCCCTTTTAATCTTTTGAGATTATTTTAAATGCTGTGTAATGTAACTAATACGGCTGGATTTCTCACGAAATCTGTTTCAAAACAATTTACTTTTAATGAAAAGGTTTCTATCTCTACGATTTTGTCAGCTTAAAAGCGAATTCAGCTTCATCTGTTAGACATAATCTCAATGTTGACAAATAACAATCGTTATGTGATTAGAAGAATTCGTGCGGTTTAAAGTTGTTTTCCAAATAATGCACAATCAAAATATCAAATTGGGAATTATTTTGTTGAGAATTCTCTGTTGAATACCATTTAATCTTCAACATACAGAGCAGAATTTAGGGATATTTCAAAGCAATAAAATTACCTCAAAACAAACATTCAGAATCCACGGATTTAACTCGATTCTAATTGACAATTAGAACAAATGGAACACGGCACCTTACTGCAAGGCATTTTTATAAGAAGAAATATTTTTATAAGACACATGATAGGATGAGACTAAAATTTCACAAAAATTAAGAAGCATTTATAAGAAGCGTGGACAGGCTGAAGATTCACAATCTTTAAGAAACACACAAAAACAGCAAAAGGGCGTTTTGCCCTGACTCACGAGGACAATCTGAAATAAAATGGGCCTGCGCCTGAAGTGAAGATAAATCTGAGAAGATAAATCTGTTTTGTCGTTGTAACATATATCTATGCGAGTTGTGAGTTGAAAAAAGACAGCAAAAAGCAAAATATTTTCAACCTATGTGAGTTGAAAAAAGCAAAATATTAAGTAATATTTAAGAAACATTTGAGGATGATATAAAGCAAATACTAAGAAGCACCCAGCCAGAAGTTGAAAAGTGTGTTTCTCATAAAAAATGTGATAGCAACAGCAAGTTCGAAAACAAGCAGTGAAAAGCATATTACAACTTTTCATTCCGTTCACCGGTTGAATCGTTTACATTTTGCAAATAACCAATCAATTTACAGTATTATGATCATGTGATAAAAACCTGTGATATGATTGGCTAATCTCTAATTGGCGAATACTGAAAATAAATACTTACTGCGTGGTGGTGGTGGAACAACTTTCGTTTCTTCTTGGCATCTCATAGTAGATTCCTGGCTTGACACCTGTGCAATAAAATAAGAATGAAATAAGAATTTAAAAGAAGAGTTTCTTTACTTTTAAATGTTTCTATGTTAGCATTTGGGGAGTTTCGTTTTGACTGTGTTGTATCACAGATTTTTACTTTCGTAAGAAGATGTCTTGCTACTGCCAAAATATGCCTTTGTTAACGGGCAGCCAGCCCCCTAAATATAGACAATCAAATGTGGACAACCAGCCTAAAAAGTGCCCTTTTTCAATTATGGACACCCAGTGATAATTCCTTAAAAAGGCCTAGATAAAAACAGGACCAAATTTCAGCTGTGAATTTCAGATATTTCAAAGTTTATCTCTTGAATTTAGTTGGTCTGTAAGTGCTACCTCTTGCAAAATGAATTAGAAATAAGTCGGGGAGTGAACGGGTCAATATGTGAACCTCAGCTGGGATCATCCAGAGCCATTTTTCTCCTCCACATTCTCTTTTATTTTATCTTCTATTTATTTTCCCTTTCCAGTACGGAATAGACTCGAAGCAAGTCTGAGATTAATCAAGTTATTTACTTTACCCAACGGGAAAGAAAAAATTGGACATAAAGATATGATACAAATTTATTTTAGTGGCATAGAAACGTCGAGTTAGTAATTTAAATCAAATTCATAATTAAATAACTCGAAATCTCTATGTTTAGTCTTTGGCTTTGAAGCGAAAAGTAAATCCCTCAGTCAAGAATTAAAATGTTAATATAACTGTAATAAATTATTTAGCTGTTTGAAGTTGTATAGAAATATGGCTCCCAAAAGAACTAATTCACCTCATAAATTATTACAGACAAATGTTTGATTTGATTTACAAAACAACAAACAAAAACGTGTTTTCAAAATATAGGTTTGTCAAAACGGGTTATCCTTCTGACGACATCAGATTTAGCCTTTCAAGTTTCAGAAAATTAAAGTTTGGGATACTGTTAAAGAAGCAAAATGAAAATGAATTGGCCTAACGAAAAATACTATTGACCTATTTTGTAATTCCGCAAAGAACGTAACTTAACTATCGTAATCTAAATTGTTAACCAGTGACTTTTATAGGAGTGATTCTCAACGAACTGACAAGTTTTGGTTCGGAAAAAATGACGGCTTGGTAATGACGGCACTGAGCGAGGCATTTTGTACGAAAAGATATTTGTAGTTGAAAACGTTTTTTTCGTTGGTAGACTGCGCATGTTCCAAGGACCAGCATTTATTTTCGTGAGAAATTTGTCACTCAGTGGAAATTGCTTCAATTGCTTCAAAAAAGCATTTTGTAAGAAAAGATGTTTGCAGTTGAAAACATTTTTTTCGTTGGCAAACTGCGCATGTTCCAAGGACCAACTTCTATATTCGTGAAAAATTTGTCGCTCAGTGGAAACTGCTTAAAAAATATAACAGATTCTGTGACTATGATATTTAAATTTTCACTTCTGGACTACTTTATCCCAATAGTCATTGACTTCTGAATTAAGATTATCAGTCACTTTCCAAAGCATAATCACATCAGTTTCCACATTCTTTCAATATTCAAAACCAAAAACACAATATCGCAAAATGATAACCAGGCAAAGGAAATTCAGGGTGATTCATAATCAGATTGGTGGGCGTTTAAAATGAGAGCAAAGAGTATTTGTCAGCCTCAGGATAAATAACATTTTTGTGAAACAAAAAAGCCTCTTGGAATTCTGTTTAATTACAAAAATATCCGCTGCACAATTATACCGGTTCTGGACAAAACAGTTGATAGTTTTATCATCGCCAACTATTTTCATGTCATTTATTTTGCCAAAGTAAAAACCAAAATAGTTACATTGCACTGTTGTGCGCAAGGAACTAAAACCGATCCCAAATATTGTCAGAAACCAATTCCGTTCTGTGGTTTCCCTCAAAGAGATCAAAGTCCTGGTTCCTGGTGATTTTGTGATGCAAATTTTGTTATTCGAAGTGACGCATATTTTGGCAGCCATTTTGAATTGACTGTTTCTTTGCTATTTTGTCTCCAAGGACGACACTATCAATGTGGAGGTTTAGATTCCGGTTGAGACGTGCACTTCAAAAGAAAATTTGCAACAGAAACCCATTTATTTATAAACCTTACACGTACTTTCTATTTTCTGCGATCTCAAAGACTCTGCATGGATCCTCTTCATGGATCGAGCCTTCTCGGTGTTGCCATAATCAAGCTAATTTTCTCTAAATCTCAAAGACTTTAGCTTGTTTTTTCAAAAGGCGACGAAAAAGAACCCGCCAATGAGAAACTGGTTTATAAAAAACCATGGGCTGATTTTGGCAAAAATTTAAAAATTACTGTTTTTAAATTGCTTAAAAGAGTTATTTTTTATAAGAACAAATTTTATAGGCCTAACAACATCCGAGGCTTGAATTGTCAAAAAAATAAGAACAAATTAAGAACACGCTCAGACGTTCCGAACACGCTCAGACGTTCCGATACCCCGTGGTAACAAATTTAGCTGTTTTCTTATCAAACTCGTACTTGACCTAGATCTAAACCTCTTCAATGACGCCAGGAACATGGCAAGAATCGTTAATTCGAGTACTACCGAAACAATGCAGAAAGATGTAAATATTAGGAAGATGAAGTTGGAAATGCAGTTGGAAACATAGATTAATCAACTCTATGGAAGCAATTCATCATCTCTTTAATTCCTGTCTGTTGATAAGCCCATAAGGCCACCTGTTTCATTTGAAAACGAGAGTAAAAATAGTCAAACAATTTTGCAGGTTTTAAATTCTTTTTTGAGTTAATTACTGTGCGTCAGTTCGGCTGACATCATGCTGAAATTTTGTTTGGAATAGAACTTTAAATTTGCAGGTTGTTGCTAAAAAGCAGGTGGTTTTTCTGGAAAAATTATGAAGATCAACGAGTACAATTCATAATTATTTTCTTCTAGCGAAGATTACAATTATACATGTATTCATCAAGGATGTCAGACCAACAAAATAAAAAAGGTTTTCATTTTATGAAAGTAGGCAGGTACTGGTATTTTCGTTAGCGGTATTTTCTGGTAATTAACTGGTATTTTTTCGTTAATTTTAGACCTTAGTATTTTTTCGTTAATATTAGACCTTAGTTTTAATTTTAATTTTTGTTAAACATACATAACGACGCTCCTTAATTGTGTAGGATGTTATTATCATAAAATTGAATCGAAAAACTGAATCGAAAAACTGAATCGAAAAACTGAATTAAAAAACTACAAATATAAGGACCTTCAGGCTAAAATTTTGCATAACTTTTTGAGGAAATTCTAAAAATGTTACAAATGTCCCTTCCTCTATCCTCCAGCTGTCCACCTCCAACCTTTACTTTCCACTCTTTAATTTATTAAAACACCGAGAGCTCAAAATTGAGCAAACAAATTCGTTCTTATTTTTCTGAGGTCTTCTCCACCGCAGAGTATTTTCCTCCGCAGTGACATATTTTTTATTTATTAAACTTTTTTACTGATTAACGAAACGAAATAGACTTGGAGAAAGTCTAAAAGATGTCGGCCTTGGCAAAATTTGATGGTACAAATTACGGAAACAAAAATTAAAAATAGTTTACTTACAAAGGTTAATGTAGACACGAACTTCTCACTAACAACCAGGCTTTGTGGTGCATCTGTGGCTGGTTCGATGGCAGATAAATGCTGTTTGGGTTCTTTTGTCATCCAAAGAGGCTCTTCGCTAACAGTAACTTCAACTTTACTGCTTTCAGAAAATGTTGTCGAAATGATCTCTTCGATTTTCTCAGTTGCATTTTTAATCAGTTCAACAGGCCGGTTCTCTTCTTCTGTTTTGATCGCTAGTTGCATTTCTGGTTTTGCTATAGTTGCCTAAAAATAGTAGAAATGAAAAGTACAGTTGTGTTGACATCCGCTAACTCGATTGGCGGCTAATTCGAGCATGCGCTATTTCAAAGAAATTTTCATTTCCCCTCACTAAACTTCATTGTGAAATACTGCCTCTTAATTCGAACATTCTCTATCTCGAACAGATTTAAACTTCCTGTGAGAGTTCGAGATAGCGGATTCTATCTGTATATGTAAGTGATATTAATGAGCAAATATTAACTGTACACTCATTTTGTTCATAGAAAACTGCTGATAAGAAACTGTAGTAGCGTCTTCCAGAAAATTGAGAAACCTGCAACCTCGTCCTCATAGCTTTGTATGCTTTCACAACAATCATCTAGCCATAGACTGGGACCCTGGGTAACAGGTTGAGCCTAGTGACATTAGAACACAAATTCTGGACTCGGCTATCTCTTCTATCCCAACATTTTGTTCGAAGTTCGAATTACGATTACGAGGCGAAAAATTCAAGCTCAGGAATGTTCTTTAATTTTTATGAGTCATAGTACAGCTTGGTATAGCTAGCCTTGCATTAGACTTGCTGCAAGTCTGTCTCTTCAGTCAGTAAAACGTGTATATTACAGAAACCTTCTGCGGAGGAGTATTCTGAAAAAAATTTCTCAATTTTTCCAAATCTTCCTTGCAAATTTTCCTCCGCAGAGGACTTGCACGTTTTTGACGCTTTACTGATATTGACTGATAAAAGAGGTAGACTTGGAGCAAGTCTTGCCTTACATAGAACTACGACAATTGTAATAAGTATAATTCTTGTGTAAAGTAGATCATTACATCACTATTACATGAAGTATACATTATTATTGATCGAGAGATTAATAGATAGATTAATAGATAGATCGATTAATTTATAACAATGACCTTCAAAATCAGACCGGGTGGCCCAGAAAAATTTAACCCACGTTTGCAAAGCTGCTGCGGAGATTTATATCAGATAATTTTGTTTTTGCTTGACGTTGATGTAAGAGGCTTCAACTTAAAATTTGATACCCTGTATGCCAAAATCTACTTCTGTAATCCTTGATCTATACTAAAGGAAGTATGACGTTAATGACTTTCTCAAAGTTATAATCATAAATAGAAAATAGAATAGAAATAAAACAACGAAGAAATAAAGGCTCTGGAACGATCAATACAATGCCTCGTTCTTGAAATTTCAGCACATTGCAGAAGTAGTTTTTTTTTATTTTTGGTTTTATTTATTAGAACTCAGTGATTATTGGGTAGATGTTGGCAAAAAAGGCACCGAACCACAAATAGAAGCCTTTTATATCAAATTTAAGCAAAACAGAATTATCAAAACTACGGCTTTGGAAATGCGAGGGAATATTTTGGGTCGACCACCCGGTATAAGAAATAACATACGATTTAAAAGTAAAAGTAGCTTCATTTAAAAATAGGCCTGCTGTCAAAATAACTATATAAAAACAGTCAAATTATATTTTAATCGAATAACAAGCACAACCATAGTGAAAACATGTTTAACCCTCTTGTCTCCCCAGGGCCTATTTCACGCTGTTTATTTCATAACATAGAAAAACCAAAGTTGAATATATACGACGCGAAATCCTTGCAAGTATGAAAGGAAAAAATGTCGTAATGAATTCATTTTTAACAGTGCGACAGCGTACGACCCACATGACAGTGTTACACGGTGGTTCTTTTCAAAGTAAGTGTCGCCGTGAGAACGTGAAACAAACATATTTTGCCCATGAGAAAGTTGGCCTGCACACAGTCTCCTCCTATTTCCTCGAGGTAAAATAGCGCACAGGCTATGAGAAAGCACGTTTTGCAGTGACACTAGTGGGCCACATAAAAAATTTAAAACAGCAATTAATTATTTAATTGCTAATAATTACTATTTTTTATCACTTGTATATTGTATGTAGAATGTTATATAAATTTAGTTTAAATCGTTTTTATCTGTATGTAGTTAAAGAGAGGACCCCTTGTAAATCAATCATTGGGCCACCCTTGTAAATATCTGAAATGAAATGAAATGAATGAAATTATATGTTGAAAGTCAAGCGCAATGAGTAAAGTAAAACATCATTGAATTTTGAATGAATACTTACAATTTCTTCCTTTCCTTTCTTTGTTTTGGATTTACATTTCTCTGGTTTTGCGACCTTTGGTTTTCTTGGCATGGAAACAGTTTTTCTTGACTTTGGTTGGCAAACTTTCTCGCCTTTTGACGTAAGCGACTTGCCCTCTCGTCTCCGCTTTGTGGGAGCAGTACCAATAATAGGGAGCGGCTCATCGTTGCTTGAAAGAATGGCACCGGGTTTGATAGGTCCGTCGGCCTGTGCGAAGAAATAACTAATTAATCCTGAATCCGGAAGGAGGGGAGTACTTCATTTCATTTTTATTTATTTAAAAGACTTGCAACTAACATTATTGCATCAGTCTGCGTACAAATTAAGAACAACAACGACAACTCGTAAAGAAGAAAAAACTTATAACCCGACTCTCTGTTTCCCTGTGTTCTTTAGCGCAGATTTATGCCCCTTCGGTCAATAGGGATTCAAATCATCAAACATACTAGAAAGTATGGAAACGAGGACAGAAGATTTCTGTCTCAACTTCGTTTATTCGGGAGTTACTTTTAATTCTGCCTTGACTTCGTTTTAAGCCTCATTTCAACACACGCCTAAACGTTGGCGTATGGCGTATCCTAGTCCTGTTTTCTAGTCATATGATCACGAGTCTTTGTTCACCGAAGTGACGTCCAATCTGTCTAAGAACGCAGGGATACAAGGACTCGTGTAACAAGTCTACATCAACAGCAGGGCAAATAGCAATACGCAATACGCAATACAGAAAAGACAAACAAGAATCTTGGCTGTTTGCTATCAAGAATACAGTTAAACCTCTCCAACTTTACTTGAACTCGAAATGCCGGCTAAATCGAATTGTCTTGTATATTCTAGAGAGCTTTCAGTGCTGGTTTAGCTTTTGTTATCTCGAATACCTTCGCTAACGCTAAAAATCATCGCTTCAAAACTTTCCAACAAACCCCTAATTTTTTCGGATATTCCTACAATTTTACAATTCTAGGAGGGGCGACCACCCTCAGCAACTGCGCCCCTGGCTCATAGATAGTTAGAAATTGCCGGGTAAGCACCGTTTTAAATTTCGGGGAGTGCCACACCCCCACACACACAACCTAAACCCCCCCCCCTTGGGGCCAGTGCTGGATTTAGCTTCAGTTATCTCGAAAACTCGCTGTCTCAAACAAATTTTCATTCCTCGTGAGAATTTTCATTCTCTTGCTCAAAATTCCACCAAAATTTCAGAATTTTTCTCACCACTCACAATTTTCTCAGTCAATTTTCTCAGTCAATTGAACAACATATGCCAAGTGAGACAAAGCAAATCTACGATTCTTTGAAAAACGTTTTTATATCCTTCATTGTATTTAACTTGACATGCCTGACAGGAATGTCATAACAATCACTGTCTTGTCTCTCATCTTCACCAATGGTAACTTTTAAATGAAAGAATAATTTTTTTGCATGTCACAAAAAAATGATGCAAACTAGTGTCTGTTTTTTCTGTTACAATTTGATCAAAAAGACATGGGAAAATTCAGCATTTGATTAAGCCATGCGCTTGTCGTCCAATTTTCCCATCGTTATGTCCTACCCTTTTCATTTTTTGTGACAGTATTATTATAACATTTACTACAGCATACATAGTGATGTTTTTCAATTGCTCTTTCTTATGGCCGAAAAGGGTTCACGTGCACACATTCTTCCTACGTTATCGTCTTGTGTCAGTCTTACAAAATCTTTGGAAAATGTAAAAAGGGTGTGACGTATGAGCTTGTTTATTATCCAGTCACATCAAAGATTTTCCACGTGATCACAAACACTCGGAACTGATTGGCAATGTTAATCGACTGGTGGGTGAACAACTAAATTCTCCTATGTTCTGTATGTTGTATCAGAAAGGCGTCCGTTTTTTTTCTTCTTACGAGAAACCACTTTATAAGAAACTCACCGGTGAAACCCACGAAAATTTAATAAACTTTTACCAGTGAATGAAGAATCGCTAAGAAACTTTTGAATTTCTTAGTGAAGATTACATAATGATTAATAATATTCATGGAGTGGACATGATGTCAGATGATTAATTCAGTGAAGATTGGGTATCAATGTTTTATCCTGTACAATATGTAGCCAGCTTTTGTTGAAAAAAATAATTCATGGCAAAAAAAGAATTTTTTCATATGCACAGTACTAAAAGCGGAAACTTTTACTGGTGAAATTTGGTCCAAAATGGTCCAAAATCAAGAAACTAGTGGAGCAAGAAACTAGTTGAGTGGAGCCTTGGCTGGGTTTATTATAAAAAGCGTGTATACAGATGGTAAAAAGTAAAGACTTCAACAACGGTTTTTTTAAATGACGCTGAGCTCGATTTAAGATAGAAGGCCATAAAGGCTTATTGATTAGAATACAGCTTGTAGAATATTATGATTTTCTCATTCCAAGATTAAATACCCAGCCAATGTTTAAAAATTAATGAAAATCTAACAATACTATCGTTTTCTTAGCATCTCGTGCTCTTAATCTTCGCCGTGTTGTTTTCTTCGCGTATTTTGTCGACCAGTTGATTTCGTTTTGATAACATTGCCAGAAGTTTAAAATTTTTGATAACATTGCCAAAGTTTTTAAACAAATTTATTTGGATACAGACAAGCACATATACCAATCAGTTCGGGTTGCTTTGGGAAAATTTCCTGATATATCTGTTAGCAAAGACGTTTATTGTGTCATATCTTATCTTGTGATCAGTCGCTCTCTTTCTTTTCAACTCACACTCTGCAGATGCTCTACACTGGCCCCAGGCCTTTTTTGTTCTTACCCTGAAGATGCAAAAATGAGTACTGTAAAAGCTTCATTAAGGCCACATTTTCCAAACCCCTCCCCAATAAGCCTCCTCTCTTTTATGCCCTTATCAACAATTTAAAAAATTATATTAGCCACAGAGAGCTTAGTATTTAGAGAGCTGTTGCGGTATCAGGAAATTGTTTACGTATAATGAGTGCAGGGAAGTCGAGAGAAATATGAGCAATGAAAATCTCTTTAAAAATTTCCATGTAATGAAAACTGTGAAAATCTCTCAGTCTCTCAGCTATGAAAAGCACGTTTCTTTGGAAGAGCACTTGTTTGTCTCTAAATCAAGAGCTGAATTTTATCTGACGAACGAGAAAGACAGAGTTGCAATACAGGTTTTCCAATAACATTTTTTAACGTGGCCATTAAATCATTCATGATACAATTTTTACAGCCCAGAAGCACAGGGCTGAGTGTTCACTCAATAACGCTAATTGTCATCGCATTTCACGCCCCCATGAAAGGAATAAATTTCATTTTCACGCGCAAAAGCTATTCGTATTTTAAATCACTTAACACCTTTGGCTTACCTAAAGAAACACGTAACACGTAACACGTACAATTCTTTAATCACGCTTTCACGCCAAAATATGTTTCGTTTTACATTTAATCACGTGTGAAAAAGGCCAACCTGGAAAAGACGCACGATTCTGGAAAAGATGGTGACGTGATCGTGAATCTTACCGTAATGCATTGTGATAAATAATCAATCACCCGTTGATCTCTTTGAAATTCGACAATGCATTGTGTCGAAAGGCCACAAACACGAAGTTCTCCGTTTTTGAAATACAAGTTCAAAATGTTGCAAGTTTTTGTTTCATAAAAACAGAACAGCTAGCTTCGGTTTCAGCCAGTCTAAACAAACCCCCCCCCCCCTTCCACAAAAGCATCTTCAAAGTCTGTTTCAGGTCAAGCACTGAACGCCTATATAATTTTTGGTACTTAACGAAAATAATTTCTGAGATACCAAAAACATTTGACCCTAACCCCAGATTCACCTGGCGTTTTTTTTTAAGGTTAAAGCAGAATACGAGAAGCAAAAAAAATCAAATCCCCCGATCAAACCACTACTTTTATGAACTTTTAAAGAAAAATCAATTCGATAACAACGTGAGATCATTGTTATAATGATCGTTCTTGCGCATATCACATGTAGGCATGTAGGTTCTCGAAATGAAAAATCAAATAACAAATTGCATTAGGCTCATTTGAAAACATAGATTATTGACAAGCACCTGAAATATTATGGTGATAAGTGATTGGAGCAGTCAATACAAAAACAAATATTTGTACAGTTGAATGTACAAAACTACAATTATCCACATGTAAGACTGTATTATTAGGGTACGAGAATTATATATTTGGTTGTGTTGTCCTTGGTACTTTGCCAGCTACGCAAACAGTTCTAATCAAACTTAATGTATCTCGTCCACATACTTCAAACAAGAGTTAAAATGTTTGGAAACGAATTTCATGAGGTCGAGAATTTCAAATAAATTGCATTTCATCCACATACTTCAAACAAGAGGTCGAGAATTTCAATTTCTCCAACATTATCACACGTACTTTTCACAAAGTATATCTCGTCCCCATCTCACACTCTCAAGAGAAAAAAATTAGCAAAATCAACACTGGAAGCTCTCAAAGGATAGACAGTTGATTATATGGGGAACAGTTCGACACTATGGGGGAATCGATTAAAAACACTGTTCAGTTGAACCCCTCCATTGCTAACTCTCAGGGGGAATATAATTATAAATTTATTTAAGATAGTGAGTTTTCAAAATAACCGAAGCTACACAAAATTTTTTAAGAATACAGTTTATAAGAAACCAATACTGGAGTCATTTTCCTGAGTTTAAAACATGAAAGTGTATTTCTGTTATCTTATTTACGTTTTTACTGCTCAGAAATTTTTGAAATTTTATTTCATTTTTCATTTTCATACATAGTCTACATTGAGCACTGTCTCCTCAAGATAAACAACAAATTCAGAGCGGTTCGAGTCAACTGGGAGTTTATATTTAAGAGGTTAGACTGTATAATCATATGCTCCTTCTCCTGTTTACAAGATCAACATTTTTGTTAATTACATGTTAATTGGTTTTCTGAAGTGCCCTTAAAAGCGGCCACGAAATACCCTTTTGGGCTTTTGGGCACTTCAAATACCAATAAAAACTTCGAAAAGTTAAAATATTCTTGTGACATCAAAGTACCCTTTAGTACTCTAAAGTATGCCTAAAAACCGCCTTTTTGCAAATGCGAAAATAACTCGATCACATGAACTAAAAAGGTTTACGATATCATTTTTCCACACACACACACACACAGACACAAATAAAAACACGTGGGTGGTAGCACATAACAACCAGAAAACAAAAAATAGAACCAGGATTCGTAAAGCCCGAGGATAAAATTTAAAGTGGCGCATTTCTCGAGATTGGAGATAAAAGCTTGAGGTGGAACACCGCAAAACAGCTTCTAAAAGATTAAAACTTTGAAATTTCATTGTTTGTTAAATTATTATTTTTAAGTGGTATCAATCTTGTTAATATATGACGTTGTTGTTCGTTTCTTTGGCAAGATTTTTTCCCATCTATACTTCGTACTGTGATGAATCAACTCAAACAGAGTAATGATTTTTTTGAATTTTCAATTTATTAACCTAACTAAAAAGCTCGGTTAATCCACTATATTATTGTACTGAACAGGTGGTAAAAAGCAATGCGAGTTTCCGTCGTGAAAGCAGCTTCCCTGAATTAAGCCTGTGTAATGAACTGAAGTTGGAAAGATTTTCAGTTGTTTTGTTAGCAAAGAGTTTAAGTATTTGAGAAACTGAAACTCCAAAAACTGGCTTGACTTAATTCCAATTGCTGTGGTGAAAACTTTTGCTCTGTCCTACTTGTGTTTTTTTTTATGAAAAGTGGCCACAAACATGTTGACAGGTTGACGAGGTCAGAAATATGCATGCCGCATTACCGCACTGCCGCATCACCGCACTGCCGCACTCAACGCGTGCCTCGTTACATTACATTACAAGGCTGAACCTGAGACTGAAAACAGTTACGTTTAGTTTAGCATTCCAATTGCAGAATTTAAATCCAACGGACATATACATCCAAGCAAAAATCAGATTAAAAACATTTTGAAAGAACAACAGTTTTCTCTATCATTTTACATTCTAAAAACTACAAGACATATCCTCCAATATAAGCTATCCCCGGACGAAGACCACGAAACCATGCACATAATTTTGTTCATAACTTAAGGTCTTCCTGGGCGATCGTTTGTTCAGGAGAGAATGAACTTCCACACCCAAAAACGGTTCTCAAATCTTTGCAAACACAGGAATTTCAAGACAATGAAAAATGCATTATGATAACACAAAGACCTACAATATGCATACATTTAAAACATGTATGAACCTGGTATGAACCGTAAATATTACGTAACTTTATAGTATTAGACAACGCTCGTGTAAGTACTTTATATTGTTATCCAACGTTTCGTGATGACGTTCGTGATGACGTTCGTGCAGTAATTGTAAGTAAGTATTAAACGATCCTCATGTAAGCACCTATATAGTATATCAATATCAGACGATACCCATATATAAATACTTTGTAGTATTAAACGACACTTGTAGAACTATTGTATTAGACAAGGCGTGTGTGATGTGAGTACTTTGTAGTGTATCGTCTTAGACAACGCTTGTGTGAGTACTTAGTATGTAGTTTTAAACGACGCTCAAGAGTACTTTGCGTATATATTGGACGACATTCGATCGTGAAGTTCTTCGTAGTATTAACCAACGCTCGTGTTACTTTATACTGACATAGATGACAAATAGTCTGGAAATAATCAAAACTAAACTTAAAAGGATCCAGCTTGTCTGTGCATGTAGACTATGCATGTAGGCCTTAGGCCTATATAAAAAACATTAATAATAGTAATACGTAACACGGTATAGTGCCCAACATTAATACGTCATTATATCATTGGCATTTTACGTAAAAGGTGATTTTAATTAAATCTGTAACTTGTACTAACTATAAATAAAAAACTATAAATAAATACTTGGCAAACAAAAAATACTAAACGTTTGTAGTCTGCACATTGCATTGTATCTGGAAATAGGAAATTGGACATTGCCAAGGACATCATTAATGCTGCCATGTGCGTATACTATCTTATCTTATCCAGACATGGCGCAGTAGTTGACAAAATCATATATACTAACACCCACACACACGTGAGATGCATCGCTGCAAAGACATGGCCTAAAGATATCATCAACAACAAATGCGGACACCCTGATTTAACCCAGGCATGGCGCAGTAGTTGATACAACAATCACTAATTCCCCTCCGTTATAAACCTTGATACATATTGTAAAAAAACAATGGTGTTGTGTTTTGAAGCTTAAGACTAAGCCATGTTATTTACCAGGAAGATCGCGGTTGTGTAAAGTTTCATTCATCACTTCTTGCGGTGGTTTCCTTATATTCTTGCTTTTCATAACATAGGACTTTGTATCCTCAATTCGAATTGTTTGAAGAGATTACTTTATCAATCTTTCATCGCGTCAAGGCTATGGGCAACGCTAAAACTTAGATTGGAGACAAATCGTGAAACAGTTTCATAACGAATAATCATCCGTGGTTCTTTTTGTCAAGACCCACTGCTAGCGCTGAGCCTTCGCAGCCCCACGGCCATCGTCCCATTATGCAATGTTCCTTGAGTGTCTTGAGAGTCACACTGGGCCTAGGTGGCCACTAGCTGGTGTCAAGCAGTATCAATGGTATGAATGACGAGCAACGCTCAGGTCGGCTTTTGCACGAAAATGCAAAATAAACGTGTTTATTTAAGAGTCAACTCTTCGAGTCTGGAATACATGGAATTGGGACTGGGAAACTTGTTTCGATTTGAGCTCGCAGCACGCAAAAGCTCAGTGTTAACAGAAGACCAATTGCTAGCATTGATGCTTTGCGGCCATGGCATTGACGTTCATTAATATGAAAGTCATATTTGGCCTAACCAAGGCCCAAACTGGTATCGACGCGAATAAGAGAAGTCAAACGCAGTGACACGCCAGGAAAGAGCGCGGATGAAGGTTTATTCCAGAACCTTCTGGAAAAATATTAAATTAAATTGCGCTGATAATTGTTAGCTAACTGTGAGCAAGCAACCAGCAGATGATGTAA
The DNA here is from genome assembly GCA_036873815.1 of Phacellophora camtschatica. Taxonomy (NCBI): domain Eukaryota; kingdom Metazoa; phylum Cnidaria; class Scyphozoa; order Semaeostomeae; family Ulmaridae; genus Phacellophora; species Phacellophora camtschatica. The sequence continues at coordinate 11,246 of JAYJMH010004565.1, read as the reverse complement.
CAAATCAATCTCGTAACCTAAAATTTGATTATTTATCATTATCATTAGCTTGCTAATGGATGCAAAAACAACAATAGATTAATAATTAGTTTTATAACCATGTATTTTGCGTACGGCGTCAAATGATATCAAACAATTTGAATAGGAGCAATCAAAACAACAACAACAACATCATCATACAGGTGGGTTGCTCTATACACGATCCACCATGTTAATTAATGACTTTCACTGTTATTAAATTGACAGAAAATTACTATCATTATTATCATCATTCCAACTTGCAGTCTCGATAACATCTATGCAACAGCGACAGATTTTGTAACAATAGTGAAATGGGCATGCCAATTCCAATGCGATTAGGCATCCAAGATAAAGTGAATTCTCTCAAGCAGAAAATCAAAACGTGGCTTTGCTTGTTTTGATTTTCTGCTTGAGGGAATTCCTTTTTTTTGTTGGCTAATCGCTTTGAAATTGGTTTAACAAAATTTGCTCCTGCTAATCAATGCCATGCTTAGAAATTACGAGGTGTAAAATCTTTCCAACAGTAGACTCCTTTAAATTATATTGTATGGCGATGATAAAATTGCCATTTGCTTTGAACACGGGATATTCTCAATGCGACAATAAAGCACATTCATTCATTCCTCGGATCATCTTTAATTTAAAACTATTTCCCTTTCTCTCCCGCGTGTAAACGCTCTTGTTCGAATTTTTGGTTAGTTTAAATTTTCAATAATCGTAACATGTAAATTGTCCTTAGTTAAATGTTCCATGTCGAGGCCACAGGGTTTCTATGTTTTGACATGTTTCCTGTGGCATCGTTATTGCATTTTAATTAAGAGCAGAGCTGAATTGTGTCCTAACATATTCAGCTTCATTTTTAAAAGCCCTTGCAGATTATAAATCTTACACCATTATGAGAAATGTAAATTTTTTGACAATAAGGTGAAAGAGATGGCATGTGAAAACAACTAGTTAACAATGTATATCAGTGATCAGTGCAGGTGGAATTAATAATAGGACGAGGCAATAAATCCGTGATTACGAGAAACGCACGTTTCATTTTCTGGTTAAATATTTGGTTTCGTCAAATCCGCGAGATCAATTTCAAATGAAATTTTACCAAAGATCGTAATCCAAGAGGACAGTTTTGTCTTCTTGAGGATGACATTGTGTAGATAAAAGCTTTTAGTTGACTTTCATGCAAAGCTGTGTTTCTAAACAATAAAGATACTTTGTCTCGTATTATTCTAGATGTAATCGATATATTGATTATAGCTTATAAGTAACACCAACAACAATACTAAATATAACCGGAGGTAATTAAGATTGCATGTCAACAATCAGGTTTTCGTTTGTCGTGTTGTATCAGCAAGACTCGCCGATCTTTTTTAAGAAGGTCATCCAAATTTACTAACAAAGGTTTTTTATCACAAGACTGAATAGCTGAGTTCATGGCGCCCTGCCTACACCAGTTTGCTACCAGTTATAATTTTGTACATGTTTCACTTCTCATCTCGAAAATTTGATGCTTATAGACAAAAATACGTTTCATTTTGAAATGATGATAGCAGTCGCACCTGAGTCGGACGGACGCAACCGCGCGCAGATGTATCACAAAAATTTAAAAAGCAACAATAGTATTCGATGTTGCGCGTTTTTTTGCTGGCCGCGCTTCAACTTTAAGAAATCAACAAACTTATCAAAAACCGCAACGGAAAAGTACTTACGCAGCGCAGTTTGCGGGAATTCGGAAAGAAAGAGATGTCTAACATGCATGTTGCAAACAATCAAAACTGCATTTGAATGCGCTTGAGAAAACGAACAAACTGTGGATAAAATGAGAAGGACGGATATAGAAAAGTATCAATTCATCAAAGTATGTCAAACAACACGGCTAGAAGCTTGAAAGCTTAACTAACGAATGAGAAACAGACAATAGTTGACCATACAGTTAATCGTATGAGTTTTTCATATCAAAGTAAAGCTTGATTCGTTCAAGAAAGTCGCTCTAGGTTTGCACTACAAGAATTTTTATGAGAAACTTTAGCCTGGGGCTGGTAGCCAGTTTCTTAAATTGAAAGGCATTTTTGCTATCAAAATTTTCTTATAATTTCCGTAAATCTTTAAAGACCTTACCCTAAATGTAGAATTAATGTATTTTTGATAAAAGGTTTCCAAGGTCAAGGTGCCCAGATAGATTTTAAAACATTGAAAAAATTCAAACTCAGCAATAAACTATTTTATGTCGTGATTCGACCTAAATTAAGCTGCAAATCGCATAAGTTTAATCCAGGTAGCACAGTTTCTTATTAATTGTTGAAAAATTGAGCCCATATGCAGTTTCTTATAGGAGGTTTCCTATAAAACAAAATGCGTGTATTGTTTTAAAATGGTCAATTCGTGATAGTAGTTTCTCAAATATGGCTTATAGCGGTTGACAGTTGACAGCGATAGTTCACCATAGTATTTTAACTCATACCTCTTAGGAAATAAAAGTCGCTCCGTTGTGTTTAATTAACATTGACGAAATTCTCATGAGTACAAAAAACATTTAAACTTCGATGTCTTTTAGGAGGAAGTGGCAAGAATGACCATTCCCAATGGAAATACAGGAATAGCCTCGAGACCAGGTTATATTTCCGAAAAGGCCTATTGGGAAACAATTGCACAATTTTACTTCAAAACAAGCTGCAATTGTGGATTATCCACTCTGAAACGCGCTGGCTATCTGTAGAAACTCTGCTATCAAATTATTTCCGAATTAATTATTGAAAGCTAGGCCAATACTCATTCATAAAAAAAGGTAGTTGCTAAAATATTATTATTTATGATTTTAAAACAATTAGATGAAGTAAACAGCCCCCTACAATATCTTACATTTCATGTAAAGTTTTATGATTTTTATGATTTAACATTGTAGACCAACTAATTTTAATGTTAAAAGGTTTCTTGATAGCTAAAGTGTGAACAAACAGATCTGAGAAAGGGACCGGTAATCTGGGCGCCGATATTTATGAAAATGGTTCTTGAAAAGGGGCGCCACATAAATTCGCCACTGTTTCGTGAAGTTTCCTTTTATCTTTTTGAAAAAAAAATTTTATCTCAGTGAAAATGCAATTTCCCTGAACAAGAATGCAGAAAATAGTCTGCCTTTAAAGATCCATTGCTAACGAAAATTACCCATGTTGCATTTCTATGACGACATTCGTGTTATCTGAAAGTACGTTTGGGCCTAATAACGATTTATCAAGAGCGGGAAAGGGCATGTTTCTTTACTTTGTGAGCAAGACTAGTTTGTTTACTTTATTCACTGCATACATCTTTATTGGAGAACAGTATAAATTTTCCCTGCTAATTGTGAAGATCGTCTTGCAGTATTTGTTGTTAAGCAGGTTCGCAAAGGTTGCTGGTTAGCAATGGGTCTTTAAGAGTGAAGTCCTCTCCCAGGGGTTATGGAGAACAAAATGGAACTTATAATTTCTATTAATGTGAACAGGGGAACATTCTATATTTTTAATGGGATAAAGGGAACGTTGAACGTGTTTTTCGAGTTTTGAGGAACTTTCCGGATATAATTTTGAGGACCTTTTAAAACACCAAAGGGAACTCTATGCAAATTTATCACGGAACTAGAGAACACATACCGACTGGAAGGGCCTCTGGAGTGAAACAATTCGCGTGACAAACACCCCCAGAGTCATGTTCTGGTCAGTAAACACGTCAATAAAAAATCAAAATGCAATTAAATTGAAATTAAAATCGGATAACGTTCATCCTTTCCGAGTTACTACGTTCATCCTTCCCAATATGTCAGTCACAAAATATCTTTAAAAAGGTTCCTTCGTAAATACTCGACATTGACATATTTTATTGACTGGGTGTTTCTGTGTTGGAGTAAAAACAGACTCAATATTTACTATGGCATGGACTGGTCAATATATATTCATACATTCATTCCTTCATATCCGTATCACATTAAACACAACCTACAAGTCTTCGCTTTTTTTAATTTATTTATTTTGAGTTCTTTTGGGAAAATATTTCTTTTGGATTTTTTTAAAATGGAAGACTTGTAACAAGTCAAAACACAACCGAGCATTTCTCGTAAAGTTGACAGAATAAGGGAATAACCTTGGATTGCTTCTCACAACAAATCAGTGTGAAAATATAAATACTCCCATAAAAATATGCCCTGAAACTAGCAGCTGCGGGCCCTTAGCCTCCTTCTCAGTGGGTCTGCTTTAGGCCTAAGTTTAATTCTTGAAACTATAAGCCTGAAATTCAAAAGTTCGTTTTGTGTTCAAAGGTTTTCTGACTGTTTTGTATCTATTTATGTCGGCGGTACAACCAAAAACCGAAGTTGCAAGAATGTCCTACCCAACGCCTGAGGATACGTTTGCAAAGAAAGTCCATGGGAATTCTGCACGTGATCATTCCGTACTTTTGACTTTTGTCCGAACACACAATCATCTTCTTTGCTTTCTGGTGCTTTGTTTGTGAACTTGTATTGGGTGGTGTTTGATTACAGTTTTAAAAAAATTAAACAAACATAGAATTAATGAAAATTACTGACATTATGACCTAAAGTAACTTCATAAAGCCAGTGTTTGATTTAGAAATGATAATCCCTTCTTTATCTTAAAATGTCTGTGTAAAATTACAAAAACAGATTCCAAAATACACCCATAAAGATGGAGGAGCACTTGTCCGCAAACAGTATCATTTTCCCTCTACATTTGAATTCCTGATATTTAATCAATTTCAATAAAATAAAAATAAAAATGCAAATTAACGAGCGGCCAGCCATTCCCAGGTGGCAAAACTCACGCCTATCGACCAAACAACAAACCAGTAATAAGTTTTCACAAACCAAATTCAAGCATTTCGTATTCAACTGGTGAAATTTCAATAAACAATGCGTGGCATCGTGCGGTTAATTTTACCTAAACAGCATTAACGCGCAGAGCCTTGAAGCAATGCCTTTCCGTCTTCAAACGGCGACTTTGTCTGCTTCGCAGTCTGCTTCAAGCAAAGTTAGAAGGCCGATTGGCCAAAACTACAAGGATCCAAATGGGATCCAAATTAATTAATTTCATGCAACCTTTTAAACTGAACATAAGGATTATATACATACGAACAGTAAAACTAAAAAATCTGGCAGGTAGTTAAAGATTGCATATTTTTGCTATTTGTAATTTCTGACATGTTCTGAGCTTCTGAGTTCCCATCTGACTTCTGCCCCAACTTGTAATCTGCCACGGAAAAGTATGGACAATTTCCTTCTGAAAAACTGTGGGTTAACGTACTGTTATTTTATGCAAAGTAAACCTACTACTGTACAAAACACCTTACCTGCCTATTGTATGGAGTTTTAATTTCAGCAGACTTTCGATTAATATGCATTTATGTCTTCTCCTTAGCAATATTGTGAAATGGCACTTGGTTTGGGTTTGATCTGCCGCTTGACAGTTCGAAAATGAGAAAGTGCTAAACTGAAGATACACTCTTTTTTATAAGAACACACTTTATAAGAGAATCGAGGCTCTATTTGTCAAAAAAATTAGCTCAGACAAGATTTCCAAAAAATTCAATACCGTATTATGGAATTATGTATGCACACTTTAGCACTTACTTCACAAAATTTTGCACACTTTTATACAAAACAAGAATGTTCCTAAGTATTTTTGAAGAGCAGCAGCAGAAACTGGTCACGTCAAAAATTGAGATAAAATTAAAGAAGAAATATCTGCGCAAATTCAAGAACAATTTAAGAACATTTGACTATTGAGTCTCAAATTCTTATTAGAAATTTAAGAACATCGAGCCTCGGCAAAATGTATCTGGTTCTCATAAAAAAGAGTGTGTGAAACTTAACTCGAAACATTGCAGTGTCAGAGAACGGTGTCCTTGAAAACAAACTGAGCTGACAAAACACTTCAAAACTAGGTCGACAAATATTCAAATGAATCCAGAAAGACTTAAGATTACACCAATATCATATCATCAAACCATATACTGAATGTTTAAATACCCCCCGATAAAGTCTGAAAGCAGCTTGAAAAAATATGTTGAAATCATTAACGACTTCTTGCAGTTCTAATATGGCAACAGCGCGAGTTAAGATCAGACATGATGCGAAAAATAATACACGTCCAGTCCCCGACTTGTCCCGTAAAAATAGTAGCTCTAAACATTAATTTAATAAACATCAAAGATATCATTTTGAGTGCGTCGAATTTTATAAAAGTCAGTACGGGGTAAACATACTTTCTACTTACTACTTATCAATTTCTTTCGCATATGATTAATGACCTTTTATGTCGTCGTGGGCATGATGGGCATTTCTTATGCAAAGTTTCTTCTGATCAAAACTTAAAAGAGAATAAAAGCCCAGAAACTGAAAATATAAAGTCCAAACACTGCCCAGAAAAGTCATTTTCTCAGTTTTAACAAAAACAAACACGATAGAAACAGTCCAACATTTCCATAAAACGATAACTTCACGGACACATTGGGATGTCGATTTTGACCGTTCTGGGTCAACCAAAAGGATTTTTGGATGGCTTCCACAGTCGAATCAGCAAGATTCCACAAGTTAAACATCAAATATAAGGTCAAAAATAGATAAAAATAAACCTCCAAGTCTTCCAGTGTGGTATACGAAACCATAAGATATCCATCGATAATATCTTCTTCGAATGAAATCTTTCTCTTGCGGCTTTTCGGCTTTGACTTGATTTGAGAACTCTCCTTCCCTTCCAATGTCTCAAGTCGTGTCTGACAGTCTTCCTCAGCCTGGCAGTCTTTTGTCGCTACATCCTCGCGTTTCCCTTGAGACTTAGGCTTCTTCTTTGACGTCAACTTCTTCTCCATGTTTAAATCTGTATGTCTACTTCACTTTACGAGCACGATCGGCATTTAATATTGAATTACGAAGATGTTTCATACGAGTGTTCGAAGGCAAGACCTGCCCTAATTGAATGGCAAGCAGTGTGGCGGCTTCTCAAAAGACACATGATTGACAAGTGAGAAACTGAACAAGGAGACCCATACCGCCTCTTATTGTTTTTACGATCACTGTGGCTGTCATTCATCGCCAGGTGGCTACACACAGGTTTCTTTGAGAAATGTATTTCAGAGTCTCACTTTAAATGGGGTTTAAAACACACTTTACACAATAAATTGCTAGTTTTAGCAGCAGATGCTATCGAGGAATGGGTATGCTACAAAATATTAATTAATTTTCTCGTTTCTGAGCTGAAATTACGTTTGAAAGATCACAGCTTTCTCATAAAAATTTTCACAAGACGGTTTTGGCATGAATTATTTCATCCTTTTATCCTATTGTTTTTAAAAGCAATAGAGGTTAAATTGAGCGTTATGGGTTTTCAATGGATTTCTATTACATTTTATTACACCACGTTTTAAGGGAGCAAATGCATCTAGAGGTGCTAACAAGCAACAGGGGAAGTGATTTTGCCAACATAATCATTAATTGTCGCAAAAAATAAAACAACGAAGGTGTTTTATCTAGTTGGGAGTATAATTCAAATTTTCATCGATTTTCATCTGATAAAATGGCATGTTCTTCCTTTAAATTCAAACAAACATTTTTATCGTGTGGTAATTAATGGATTAATTCGTTTGTTTATGGAAAAAACAAGACTAAAAATGAAAGCAAACAAAACATGAAACCAATGAATCGATGAAACATGCTGAACATGCAAAATGAAGTCACGCCTTAGAAACACAGACTGGGTTTCCCTCCAAAAAAAATTGTTGACAGCTTGACAGATGCCATATACGTGGGGGCCCATATATAAAGTGTTACATAACCGCACCAGTTTTACCCACTTAGCCGTAAACCGCGCAATAATTTTTGTCATAATAGTAACCGTAATTGTTTCCTTGAAGTTTCATTGTTTCATGAAAGTCTCAAATTGCCAAAAAAAATTACTCAAAGTTGTTTAATCAAGATTAGCAGAATCTTATGTTGGATCAAGATTATTCAGAATCAGAATCATATGCCACAATTAAAATAAATAAGGAAAGCAGTGGCGGATGTAGATGAACCTAAAAGTATCAAATCTTTTTTACAAATATTTACCTTTTGACAAATCTTTACTTAAAAATATCGGACTGACATCCCGTATAAAAAAACTGTAGAATGCCCCCCCCCCCTGGGGGAGGATGCAAGGAAAAATCTGATTACACTGCACGCTTTTCAAAATGTTCCAAAACTGGTCGTTTGGTTGGATAATACACTTTTTCTGTTCACAAGAAACCAGGTTCAGGCCTTACTGAAAGTTTCTTAATTTTGGACCATCTTGGACACATTTTTAAACTTTATTAGGGCCACGCCTTATAATGTCAAGAAGCGTCGAAACCAATACATACATATATTTAGTTACAGTCCTCAAAATTTGCAAGTTACAGGTTGCAAATAAAGAAAATCGTAGCGGAATGCATTGAGTCTGTGCGGAACTTACCTATCAGGCAGTAAACGAGGGGGGCTTGGGGGCCCAGCCTCTTTCTGCTTTCAAAGTAGGGCTGAGCCCCCCTTAAAACGGGTTTCTCTCAAGTTGCTCCCGGTGATAGCCCCTCCTCCCTCTACAAAATTTGGCTCTACGCTACTATAGTAATAATAAAAATAATAATTACATAATGCCATGTGCGCTACTTACAGTAAGAACAAATTACAGAAAAAGAGCTAGGCAATTACAACTAATGCTAAAATAGCAAAATGAAGGAAAGAAAGAAAGAAAGAAAAAATGGTTAGGAATTTAGAAAATTATTCGCTGTTGTGCCTTTCTCGTGGTGACTTGTAAAATTGTTTAGAGCATTAATGATAGATATTTCTGTATTCCAGACAAAATATAGTAAAAGCTTAAAAATATAGTATAGTAAAACTACAGCTGTCAGGTCAAATCATGAAAAACTAAGGCAAATACATAAAATTACAATTATTCTCTTTCAGCGTATTCAACGCAAATAACAACAACACAGAAATTACAACAAAAATATCGACCGGGAAAGAATAAAGCAGTTTTCCGCAAATGCAGATATGCACGTTACACGTTAACCGTAAACCGCATTAGAAAATATGTAATAACCGTTAACCGCACTAATATTAGGTCCTTATCCACGTAACCACGAAACTATAATGGACTCCTTAGGCTGCGTTGACACCGTACCAAATAACTTTTCGTTCCGATACAAAAGTGTTAAGGGTCAGCTTTGCATTTACACTACGGACTAGGGAAAATGATCCGAAACAACTTTGTACCTGCTATCCGATACAGTTTAGGACCAGCTGAGAAAGAGGAACAGTCTTGTACCTGTACATGTCTGAAACTGTACTGGTACAGTGTAAACGCTCGGATCCGTAGCATTTTTCATCCTGATTCACAATGAGGCCTTACAATTTTGGCAAAGAGGCCATATGAAAAGAATACTTTGTTGCTTTACAGTATTGTTTCGGCGCGTTTTTTGTTCATTTCATTAATAACATGTCAAACGACAACGACAAAAATCTTGATCAAGTTTATTTATATTTGTGTTTTAAACTGGGCAACCAATCACGATGAACCCGAATATTAAAAAGAAGCTTCTCTCAACTTTGATGATTATTCTCGGTCAAATTGGGGTTAAATTTATGTTAACATTTATGTCTTCTCCCCCTTTTTCCTTTCGGCGTTCCTTCATTTGATCTGCTGTTTTGGACATTTTTAAAACTCTTTAAAAGCTGTCTTGCGAATTCTTGGACTTGACATGGACTTGATGAGCAATCTTTTCATCGACATGTTTTGGCGGTATTCTTTCGCTTACCAAGGATTCACACGTGTTAATACTGCCAAGTACGCATGCTCTTTGTGCTGAACAAGAAGTGGTCTGGTACGAACACAACAACGAACACATTTTGATCCGGCACAGTGTAAACTCAAGCGGCAAGGAACATTTTTGTATCGGATCAAAAGTGATTCGTTACAGTGTAAACGTAGCTTTGGACTTTCCTCTCGTCAATCAGTAGCTAACAAGTTAAATGAAATTAAAGGCACGTAACTGCGGAGGAAAATAACTGCGGAGGAAAATATCCTGTGATGGAAAGACCTCAGGAATATTTCATTTAACTCGTTACTGGTTAACAAAACGAAATTAACTTGGAGCAAGTCTATTCTCTCATGGAAATCAACTAGCTATAGAAGAGTCAGTACAGATAGTCAAAAAGCTAGAGAATGCAATTTTATGATGCAATTTTGATGCCTATAGTATCTTTTTCTTAACATTTATATGCTACTTCCTGATATTTTACCCAAAAATATAATATTTCAAATTTTTAAATCCAAAGTCATATTTCTTATAAACGTTTTTCAGACCAAAAAACATATTATCGAATCTGAAATCCCAGACTCAAAAATATAGGACACGCCCCCTACCCAAGTCAAGTGTCACTCTCCCTCCCCCCTGGGCAATACCAAACCGGCCGCAAGTCTCATTTACTTTCCTTGGTTCCCCCTTCCCTTTCTTTCGTTTGATAGAGGTATCAATCCTTATAGATCGCACAGTTTACGACCATCTCCAAAATAGGTTATTTAAAGATTACCAAAAGTATTCTTAGCGTGGTGACGTCTGTTTCAAAAGCAAACAAAATACGGTCAAAGGACTCCAATGTGGCTCTCCACCTTGTGTGTGTGTGTGTGTGTGGGGGGGGGGGGGGGGGCCGTGAGTTTAATAGGCTGTTGACGGGGCGAGCCAATTTAATATATTTAATAAGTCACACCCTAAAATTGATCAGTTTTTCAAAATCCATACCCCAAAATGTATAAGAAATAGTAAATACATACCCTAAAAATTGATAGTTGCAGACTAAATAAAATAAAAAATACACCTCTCATCATGTAATCAAGTATTTTGAAAGATGATAACTCAAAATTTACAATTTTCTCAAAGATTTTACCCTAAAATTTATTATCTGTCTGAAAAAACCCCCAAAAATGGCACATCCCGTACCTGAACAGTAACTGAACAGAACAAAATAAAATAAAAATTATAGTTAAAGTAATGAATTGAATTTATTCCATTTTTGATTTTATTTTTATTTGCTTTAATTTAATTATTTAATTGAAAATGTTTTTATTTAATTTTTTATTTTAGGGCTCTCGTACCCAGCATAGGGTTCAAATCTTGATTGGCTAACGCCGCAAGACGTCGTTCGATTTATTTCGCGATATGAACCAATCAGA
>JAYJMH010004564.1:0-52758 GCA_036873815.1 Phacellophora camtschatica | reverse complement strand
AGTCTGCTCAGGTAATTGCCAAGTTATGCGAGCACTTACCCAATCATGCAAATCATAAATTGTTTTTTGACAATTGGCTTACCACACTAGATCTGATGATATACTTGAGAAAAGGGATTTCTGCATGTGGTACAGTGAGAGCAAACCGACTTCGTGGATGCCCCCTGATATTTAAAAAGGACATAACAAAATTGGGGCGTGGTTTCTATGATTTCAAATCTGATTTGAACACTGGAATTGTTGTAGTGAAATGGTTAGACAACAATTTGGTACATATGGCTTCAAATTTCGCTTTACCCCCAATCCTCCACCAGATCTTTATGTTGCTTTTGCTCAGGGCTTACTGCCCCCCCACCCCCACTTGACTTCCAGGTGGTTTATTTGCAACCTACAGAATTTCGTTTGTGAATGTCCCAATTAGTATTCTGCAAATTTTTGGTTGATACCCCCTCGCAAATTTTCCCTAAAACCACCACTGCCCGTAATACATCAAAGCTTCTGAATGTATTGAATTAGTGTGAATAATTATATAATTAATTATCAAAAATTGTTGTTATCTTATTGCTGTTGTCAATAAGTCATAATATTAGCTGAAACAAAGCCATCCAGAAACGTTTTGGGAATATAATAGGTTTTCTACAATATAGTTTTTGTGCCTTTAAGGGGCAATGTAGCATATATGCAACAAATTACCCCCCATCCCATGATGGATGAAAATGAGTTTTTTTGACGTTATATTCTTAATCTACATGTAATTACTATATTTTGAATAAAAAATAATTTTTTCTTGGGAGAAACAATTTTTGCCCCTTAAAGGGTTAAAGAACTCAGTTCTGCATTAGATGCCCACTTCGACAATATTGAAGATGTAATAGGTAGTGAGACTGGCAGGTTGGTGGCTGAGGGTCCTGCTGATGTCTTCATCTCGTACAGTTGGAATAATTCGTTCAGTGCGAAGATGAACAACTTCGTTGGCAGTAAGTTTTCGGATCCACGTCACATTAAAAAGGAGCTTGAAATGGCCGGAATAAGTTGCTGGCTTGATATTGAGCGGTTGAAGTCAGGCAATATCAATGCCGGTATGTTTGAGCAAATGACCAACGCATTGAAAGATAGCAAAGTTGTAGTACCGTTCGTAAGTATTGAATACGCAACCAGTGCTAACTGTCGAATGGAATTCCAGTTTGCGATGAAATCTCTTGGAAAACCGGTCATACCAGTCTTGGTTGGGAAAGGGAATGAATGGGAACAGACAGTCATTGGCGCATTAATACATGCTAATGATGACAACAAGGCAATTGATTTTAAAGGCATAGAAGACGAAGATGGTTTTGCAGAGCTAGTAGACAAACTCAAAAGCAAAATACGAATGTTTGTGGATGTCAAGGACTTAAAACCTGCCAATCAAATATTGCCACCTCAGTCCAGGGCTCCGAAAGTTGGTGATCACGTTATATCTCATCACATTAAATGTGCTTATTACACGGCAACTATTGTTAGTTTCAACAACAAGACGCTGGAGTACGAAGTGGCATGGGATGATGGTGACCCGTCGGGAACGATCCAACCTTATGATCAAGTTGCTCTCAATGTTGTTCCAGACAAAAATGATGTCGGAGTCGGGTCGACTGTATTTTTCCCCCAAGGAGGATATAGGGGTACTGAAGGAAACAACGAAGGAGGGAAACGGTATCATGAAGGTATTGTGACGTCCATAAAACGGGAAGGTGACGCTGTTTTTTGTACAGGCCACCATACAAAAGGAGAAGAAGACGAGAAATGGGTAACGTACAAAGACTATTCCTTTAATTTTTATGATATACCCTTGACGGATATTAGAATTGCATCGTCAGCAATGGACGCTATCATGGCATTTTAAGGAAGGGGAAATACTGTACAATGCCACCCTCAAAGCTTCTTGTAAAAATTCATTTATATTATATAATTATAATCCCTAGTTTTAATTTTTTTTTTAATAATACAATCAAATTCGCATAAGTCGGATAACTTCGGACCAATTCGACTTACACGAACTCCTCGGAAAAAATCAAAACAATTTTAAATGAAAAATGCGATGGGACTTTCAGGTTTGTCCAATTTTTCCTGAATAAAGTGAATATCCAAGTTACGTGAGTCCAAATTATATGCGAGTTTGACTGTATGCTGAATGTATACATTAACATTTAAAAAAACTTTCGGACTGAGAAGTTTCGGACAAATAAGTAGTTCGGAAAAAAAACTTTCAGACACATTTTGCATAATCGAAAACAAAATTGTTTTCTTCAGTAAATAAAGTGAATCTTCCACCATCAATGAGTTATATATTGGCTAAGAAGCATATTTTTGTGCCAAAATTCACCTGTATAGCAGTTGGTACAGATGTATTTTGAATAGAAATATGCAAAAAAAGTTTTATCGTCCGAAACTTTTCGATTTGAATGTATTTTTATTTATCTAATCACGAGCGACAAGGACACTCCTATTTTGTTATAGAAAGATTTTTTTTTATACTACAGAGAAAGATGTTTCTATTTAGTAAATTTTATTTATCTAATTACCATCATATGATTATGGTTTTATAAATTTTACGCGTGTTATTTTAATGTGGGTAGTATTAAATTTTACATGGGTTATTTTTTGCATTTGTTGTACTCCAAATCACACACTTGTGTGAATGCACTAAATCAAATCAAAATAAACAGAGAACGCTACACGTGCTTTTTCATTGCAATTTGCTTGGCTGCGTCCAAAGGCGTGGATAAACCGCATTGAAATGTTGAGTACTGAATTTCTTATTTGCTAACTCGTACGATTGATGTCTTCTTACTCCCATGTAGAAGATTGATGTCTCCTTACTTGCGTGTAGAAGATCGATATCTCCTCACTCACACTGTCATTGCTTAAAAAATGAGGGGAATGAAAGTGCCGTTCTCCTGGTCGAGTACAAATCCTCTTCGTGCAATTTCTCGCGATTGGTGAACCTATCCTAAGAGCTTCTCTGCAGTTCGGAAATTCTGAAATTTATTTGTATTGTGAAGATTAATTTATACCTTTGTAATATTATATGTTAGTTTGTATTTTAATTTTATTGTTATGTATTTAGTAGTATTGTATTGCTTGTTACATAAATTTGAGAATTTTTGAATAAATATTAAAACTTGAAAAACATGGTTATAAATATGAAGCGAAGCGAAGAGGAAGTGTTGCCAGTCTGAAATTGAAGTGTTGTCAGTCTGGCTAAATTTAAATCACAAAGCTACATGATTGATAAGACAGGAGCGCCGGGGGCCAGAAGGTTGCCCCCTAAAATTTCAAAATCCTCGGAGAATAGGAAAAATTCGATGTTTGTCGGAAATTTTTTATCGTAAAACGGTGATTTTCAGTGTGAACATCAGTATATATCGGAAATTTGTAAACATCAGAAATCCAGAAATAAGAACAAAAAAAATCCATGTTGAAACTGAAGCGAGGTGGGTGTTCTAAAAAAATATGTAGCAAACATTCTATTTCAATGCAAAAAGCAAACAGAAAACTTGTCTTTTGATCTTTTCGACTAGAAAATGCAGTTTCGCAAAATTCGAGTTGGACGGTTTTCATTTTGCAATTAAACGAAATATTTTCATCAGCGAAAAAGGTGCAAGAAAAACAAACAAGAAAGCAAAGGCCTAAAGCCAATTCCCAGCCTACTTCCATTTTCATGTAAAAATGTATTACCTTTGTGTTGTTGCCAAGCTGTGCCAAATTTTAACGTTTCTCTTTCGTCTCTTCGTGGCAAAGCTGACAGGCCTATTTTTTCGTTGGCAAAGATGAAATGAAATTGAAAAGCTACCTGTTTCGTACACGAGGCTTTAGAGTTTTCTCTTGGGAATCATTTCATGAATGGAAACATGATAAGGGTTCTTATTTAATGATTTTGGAGTAAAGGGGGAATATTGTAATACAAAAGATTGCTGCGGTTTCGAAGATGACAATATGATTTGCAATCTAAAAGAATAAATTTTACACCTCTTGAGGAACAGGGGAAGATTTTGTAACAATAGTGAAATCAACAAGCCAATTTCAAAGAGATTAGACATTGAAGACAAAGCGAATACTCTCAAGCAGAAAATCAAAACATGGCTTTGCTTGTTTTAATTTTCTGCTTGAGAGAATCCCCTTCATTTTTTGGTGGCTGATCTCTTTGAAATTGGCTCAATTTCTCTATTGTTACAAAATCTGCCCCTGTTATTCTGAGGAGGACACTGAAATCAAATTAAACAGAGCGCAGCAATTTTAAGCCTACATTATTACGAAAAAGATATTTGTACGCCAAGGGACGTAGGAAGCAATTTTTGAGACGACTCTGTAGAGGGCATTTTTGCCTATTGTTTGGAAGGACAAAGAGAGAACATGTGCCTTAAAAAATAGGAAATTAGAAAGGGCATTTCTGACCAGAAAAAGGGTACTGACGAAAATTTTGGGGCATCGTGCTTATTACAAAATCTGCCTTTGTTCATCTGACATCAGGTCCATCCCATTAATATCACTAAGCGTTGTATCTCGTAATATAAAAAATTCCGGTTTTTTCATTCGCTGGTAAAAGTTTCTTAAATTTTCGTGGGTTTCACCGCGGGGAATTCTGATAAAATGGTTTCTTATAAAAAACGTGTATCCATTATCAGGTTATGCTCAACACGTAACCTGGCAATATAAACAAAACAAAACTTCAACTACGATAATTGATTAAATATATTTCATAAACACGTATTTTTTGGAAGAACAGACAAGGAAATGCAAGGCTAAGATCTGAGTTAAACCTTAATACCTCAGAAAGTATTTTCGGGGAAAAGGAGTGTTCAGATGTTCAGCACATGCCTTGAAACACTTTTGGGGGAAAGCACATGCCCTAAAATCACAATGCAGAGATGTATTGGTGGGTGGATTATATGGGATTCAAGGTTCCCTCCCAGTGCTTGTTCCTTGTTCCCTCCCAGTGCTTGTTCATTGTTCCCTCCCAGTGCTTGTTCCTTGTTCCCTCCCAGTGCTTGTTCGTTGTTCCCTCCCAGTGCTTGTTCCTTGTTCCCTCCCAGTGCTTGTTCCTAGTTCCCTCCCAGTGCTTGTTCCTTGTTTCATCCCAGTGCTTGTTCCTTGTTCCCTCCCAGTGCTTGATATAGGCCTTCATCCATAAACTAATTCAGTTAACAAGAAATATAGAGATATAGTTTAAACAGGTTGAATAAGGCATATATCAAAATAAATCTAACTCTATACTTACACATGATAAGACAAAAAGTAATAGTCAACAGTTCACAAGCGATAAGGTTTGCGGAGGAAAATACCCTGTGGAGGAGAAGACCTTGGGAAAATCTCCTCCACATGGTATTTTCTTCCGCAGTGACATGTTTTCTTCATTTAACTTTTTTATTGATTAACGAAACGAATAGACTTGGAGCAAGTCTAGCTTGAGCGTGACTTTAAACGATTAAGTCAACATGGATTTATAGTGGGTTTATCATGGATTTATCATGGATTCAACTAATTTCATTAACAAAGTCAATTAATAAAATTTGTGATACGACAGCCGGTAGATCACTTGGAATCAAACAGAACAAAATTAGTAAGGTTGACTACGTTTTAAAAAAAAAGTAAGGGTTTCTTGTTACTTTAACATATAAATTCCAAAACAAGATCCCTTGAAAGAGCAGCTTTAAGTATGAGGCTCAGTTTAGCTAAACAATATCAGATGTTTAGGTATTATATATTTTTTCTCGTTAATTCATATTGCTGATAAGGTATTTGGGTCTAAATATTGATGAATGAAACAAAAAAAAAGCGAATACTTGACATAAAATATCACTGAACTAAGCAAAGAAATGAATGTAACAAAGTAACTTACAGGCTGTAATACCCCCGTGTTATCTACGATTATCAATGCAAAATGCTGTACAAGTTTACAGTTCACAGGGTAGTAAGAAAACCAGTTCGATTGTCTCATTCAATACAAATTTTTGCATTTGGCCTTACACAAGTTATTGCACCTGGGAAATTGCTTGCTTTAAATATTTCCATAAAAATACCACTTGAAAATTCCATACCGCGCCAAATGGTGATTGACTGTGATAATTTTTCTAAACGACCAAAGAATTCCTGTCCGGTCCTTCAATACCATTTGATGTCGTTCGATTAGTCACAGATGCATCTTTATCTCGGTTTTGATGACGCAAATCAAAAATCTGTCAAATCAAACAAAAAAGCGTGTTAAAAAATCAAAAGGGTAAATCAGTTTATAAAATATGCCAGTTACGTACGTCCTTAACATTTGCCGATGAAAGAAGAAAACCAAGGGAATCATTGAAAGAATTAACTATATTTCAACAAATATTCCACCAAAGTGTATATCTTATTTCCTCCAATAAAAATAAACTTTCCGGGTACAGGGGCATGGGGAAGAATAATATGAAACAACAAACCGCGTTTCTATGCCAAAAAGGAGGATTTGTTTATTTGAAACATATTCTTGAAAAAGATTTGTTTATTTGAAAGTATCTGTCAATTATAACATTTGAAATAGTTTTCAAAGATAAAAAAAAAAAGAATCTGGGAAATTTAAAAGTTGTCTTTACTACTGGAGATCGTTTTGCAAAAAAATCTTCAATTAATTGAGATCTGACCAAATTAAATTTCTTCTGCCTTGATCTAACTGAACGAGATTTTTCAAAAATACTAGAATAAACATAAAACTATGAACGTATTTGAAATTTCAAAGCATACGAGAAACTCAAAAAATGTTTAAAATGATGTACCTCTTGTATTGCTTGCTTGAATCGATAAAAATTGTAGTCGATAAGGCCTGAAAAAGTCAAGAGAGAGAAAATTTGTCAATTTCTATGGAATTTAACACTTGTTTTTTGGTTTCTGTAGCATCGTCAAAAATCCTACATTACATACAACATTACAATACATTTCTAATCACCATACCAAATGCATAATAAAAATCATTATCAAGAAAGTCGGACGATTGCGATTTAGCGGACACATTTTCGTTACAAATTTGAGTGTTGAATGATATTGTTTTGCTTCAGTTTCATTGGTTACCGAAAGAACTTTTGTTCCGTTGATTGGTTCGATTTTTCTTGCGATAGAGTTCGCTAGAAAATTTGACGGTTTATTTGGTTTGAATCAGATAATTCAGGCAGCATTTTACACATTTTTTTTCAATTTATTTGGGGACTGCTTCCCCAAACACGAATAAGTTTTAAATGTGTGTCCGTTAAACTGCAAGCTAGCCAAAAAGTCAACTAAACAGACAACAAACAATGACATAAACGATACTTAAATGGTAGAAACGGGTATGTTCTGCACATCTCATCTATAGTCTAAAATCACACAGCAACAAAAACATTTTACAACAACGAAAAAAAGACAAGGAAGACCAATCTTGTTACTGAAATAGCTATAACTTGATGTCAATAAAATCTTTCAGCTAAAAGTAAAAATTCAATTGTGGCCATAAAGATGCGTTTATTTGTATCAAAATAAAAAGGAGGTCTCCATGTACAAACGAAGGCAGAATTTCATCTTTTGATAAGTCCCTAACATATTTTCTATATGGCTCGATGTGGTGACTGGTGCTAAAATTGTTTCTGAAACATAATATATGCAATGAAATCTCCTGGACACCTGTGGGACCAGTGTTGCTGTTCGCTGTAGAGAGGTGTCCGTTGTCTGTTGGTGTAATAGATGACCTACTAAAATTTCGGGACAAAATTATTTGTCCGTTGTTTAGATGTGTCCGTTGTTAGGATGTGTCCGTTAATGGAGGTTTCACTGAATAGTATAAAACAATATATTTTGCAAAATAAGTCGTTTAAATAAGGAAATTACTAGCTTTAATTGTTTCCGTTCAGAAACAAAAATATATATATGCAGTGAATTAATGACAAAAAACTCGACTTACCATGCCTTTCAAAGTTGTCTTCTCTCAATATGCAAACAAGCGCTAAAAATCTGCATAAAAATAGAAACACAGAAGATATATATATTGGGCGGCTAAAAAAATGTCCCCGCATTTGCAAAATTATTGCGGAGGAGCTTTAGTTTTGATAATTCTGTTTTTGCGTAAATTAGCTATAGAAGTCTTCAATTTATAGCTTTCAGGTTTATAGCTACAGTATACGGGTCTTCAATTTCTAGGTTTCAGTTGGAAATGTAATATAATATTTACGTTTTCAGGAGATAATCACAGGAAACTGGATGGTACAAATTTGATTGGTCAAACTGCAAGTGCACCGTGTACTACGTCACGAAACAGCACTGGGAAAAACCAATTCAGGCAAGGGAGGCGACCTTGAAAAAAAGTTATCAATAAGCACGAGAGTGCTTTGTAGATTACTCATCAGTTGATTAGTTACATTTTAAAAATAGCCAATCAATTCGCAAGGTTTATGGTCATGTGATAAAAATTCCGTGATGTGATTCGCTATAATTTGAATGTACAAACAAACAAACTCATTGATGGATGCAATACGAAATTGCCCAGTTTCTAAACATGAAAACAGTAACTAACAACGTCTAGATTTGACGACTCAAGTTTCCAATATGCCCCTTTAAATTTGGTATATATAACAAACCTGTTAACTTCTCGCAGATACAATACAGTTGAATTGTTCAATCGAATAACGGACGCAGACTCGCTATCATACGCATTTAGTTCGCCGTCTTCCCGCACTCTGCAATGAAAACAGTATGACTCGTAAGCATACGGAAATGCCATGAAATCAAATCTGTGTGTTGGATACAAGTTTCTGAAAACTTGCGACGAAGTGGGAAATAATTTGAAATCATTTAACAATATTTCGTATGTATATATAATATTATGACGATAAGACAATTCTAAACGAAATACATAAAATTACAATGAAATATTATAATAATAATAAAAAACAATACATATACCAGAAGACCACAAAGAAAGCCGAAACACTTGAAAAATTACTAAAATTCAATTTCATTGCCAATCTTGCTTATTTTTGAAGTTAGTGAAATTAAACTAAATGCAAAAATTAGAAATTACTTTACCCATAAATGCAGGATATATCAATTACTACATCTATCATATCACAGCATAGTTCGTACGATTGCATATCCACAGGAGAGCTGTTATTTAAAAAAAACAACAAATAATGATGAAACATTAAACACTTCGATTAGCATCCCTTGACGAAGGAGAGTTATAGTCCGAACATAGGCTACCCTCTCCCAGGAAAATTCCTATTTTTAGTTATGGTTAAAATGTACTCAAAATTTTTTAAATATATATTTGTTAATGAAAGAACAGTACTAAAAATAGGCTGTAACAATTTGCTACATGCTTAAGGAATTTCAAAATTCTAAAATTAATGCCCTAACCTGGTAGTTCCAGAAACCCCCGCCCCCATTGAAGGTCTCTGCAGGTATTAAATATAAGTGTATATAAATCAAGGAGGAGCAAAGTGAAATAAAACGATTGTGAGTAAAGTTTTAACTGGAAATGCATCAGCCCTTTCAATTCTGGCTTGGCCCTTTCATAAAAATAATGTGGCCCATGGGTAAGTAATGATATGGGCCATTGATAAAAATTGCAAAATGTCGTATTTTCAAGCGGTAAATGCATACATGCAAACATAATTTCTTGTTCATTTTAGAAGTTTAAATAATAATGTGTGTCTTGAATTGATTCAGTTCAATGTTGCTTCCTTTTTCTTGTGTGCTTCATAAAAAATTGCATGGGATTTGGTTGTTTGGCAGAAATACATTAGGATGCAAAAGGGAACAGGGGGATTTTGTAAAACAAAAGATTACGGTTTTGAACATGACAACACGATTTGCAATTTGAAAGAATGGATTTCACACTCTGAGTGCACTCAACCAAATCAGAATAAACTAAGACAACAAGACATTATGATTTCGTTTACTATGATTTGTTTGGCTGCGTCTATTCTTTAATCATAATCAAGGTGTTGAAATCTATTCTTTACAGTGACAACTCGCGTCGTCATGCTTGAAACCACAATTTTTTGTTTTACAAAATCCCTCCCTGTTGTAAAAGGGTTAACAAGGACAGATTTTGTAACAATAGTAAAATTAACACGCCAATTTCTTAGCGATTGGCCATCGAATACAAAGCGAATTCACTCAAGCAGAAAATCAAAATAAGCATTTCTGTCTGAGAGACTTTGCTTTGTCTTGAATGGCTAATTGCTTTGAAATTAACGTGTCGATTTCACTATTGTTACAAAATCTTCTCCTGTTAACAGGGTTAATGTATTGGTAGATTGATGATAAATATTCTAATATAATAAAATCAACTTAAAAAACAAACCTGTCAGTTGCAATGTAAATTTTTGAAACAACATCGAATAAAAATGCTTTCTCTATTCCCGAGTGCTGTGAGGGAGAAAAAAGGTGGTAATTTATAAGTCATAACTTCCATGTATTAAAGTGAAAATTATGAAAAGTGAAAATTTGCTTTATGAAAAGAAACTATTTTACAATCTTTTTTATACATGCTTGCATGCAAAAAACCTCTGATTATGAGCCCCCTGAATAAAATTGTCTAAACCCATAAATTTGCAAACACTCTCGTCATTCCGTATGTAAGCTCTCCCCGGGTATAAGCCCCCACATATATTAGCCCATCAATTTGCAAACACTGATTTCCTATTTTTGTTGTTTTTATCTACATATGTTTGTTTGTATTGATGATTATCATTACAATACGGTGCGTGTCTTACGTTTCCATCATAATATTATCCCTGACACAAGATCTCGTCATTAGATGACTCCCTCCCCCCGTGTATGTATAGCCCCCCAAATGTATGAGCCACTCAAAATAATCGGAGGTATAATGTATAAACCACTCAAAATAAGCCTCCAAAATGAATGAGCCACTTTTAATCGGAGGTCTTATGAATTGATTTGGCATCACAAGAGAGAAAGCTGAAAAGAGTCATTTTAGTTTGTAAAATGTATTGTTAAGAAGTGAGGAAAGCATGCATGGGCGTAGGTTTATGCACGTGAAAATTGAGAAGGAGCAGTATATAAGTATGATAACAAGTCTCTAAAAAATTAAACGTCGATAGTTTTGCTGAGTAAGAACATCACCTGCCCCCGTCCTCCCCCAGATAGCACACAATGATTGTGTCAAGAATCCAAAACTATATGACCTCGCGAGCCCAACTTGGGCTATTTGCTGTCTGCTTACAAGCAACTAGACTTACAAGCACAAGACAATGTGCTTGTGTCTACTCACAAGCAACTTAACTGACCGATACTATACTGTCGTCAGATATTTTTTAAAATAGAACTGTAAAAAGTAGACAAGTAAATGTAATTATTTGCGTTTGAATGAAATGAATAAGAAAATAACGGTATTTACCCTCTGTTATGTTATTTCTTCTGTATTTTTAATGACACAATTTGGCGTTTCACAGAAGAAATAACTAATCATGAACAAGGTCAATTCCAAGACTAGACATGCCGCTCACGTTTTGAAAACAAAGCATTTCTAAGATCAACTTTTGGACCCATTTATATGCATAACATCAAATTTTAGGCCCATCTTTATAAAATTTCAGAACTTCAAAACCGATCTTTCTGAATGTTTATGAAAATTACTAAATCATGTATAGAGAATTTGTATAAAAACAGAAAAACCATGTGTGGAGGAATCGAAGCAAAAAGGGATCAATTTCGGCAGCACAACCAGTAGCAAAAAAAGTATTTTTCCCTTTTCCATCTTATACAGTCTACAGAATAGATCAGATTTATTAATGATAATAGCAAAATTGTTGAAGTGAAATCTGATATTATTAACCTTTTCACCCCGGGAAGGGCCATATGGTCCATGGCCAAATAACATAAAACGTCATATTTCCAGGAGGTAAATACAAACATAACTTTATATAAATTTCAGATATTTCAACACAAGTTTACCTCTTGAATAAAGTTGTTGTGTAAGAGTTACCTCCTGCAAAATCAAATTTAGATGGGATTTTCCTGTTAATTGGAAATAAATCCGGGCGTGAATGGTGTTACAATTACCTGTATCAATATGTTAAGTAGATTTTCTAATGCAGGCAGCTGCGGCACTAATTTTTGAACAACTTTACTAAATGCCTAAAAATGAAACACAACATTACAGTACACATATGACATTTTTACATTTGACTAAAATGTAAAAAATGATTAAATGTCTTACTCCACTCAAAAATGTTTAAAAATTACAGCTTCAAAAATCTGTTTTTAAGCTCAGTTAAATTGAGGATTTGGGGTTTCTGTTCATATGGTATACAAAATATAAATATTGGAACAGACAAAACCTCCAACAGAAATGTAAGAACAGAGAATGATGTTAGATAACTCTTATTCATATCTATATGAAACATTCTGCAGTGAACACAGAATAATAAAAGTAATCAATCAATTACAATTTTTTCAATCAACAATCAATCAATCAATCAGTCAATTACATTTTTTTCAATCAATCAATCAATCAATCAATCGACAATCAATCAGTAAATCAATCAACAATCAATCAATCAATCAACAATCAATCAATACAACAAATATATAATCTACGTACAATAATA
Source organism: Phacellophora camtschatica (assembly GCA_036873815.1). Taxonomy (NCBI): domain Eukaryota; kingdom Metazoa; phylum Cnidaria; class Scyphozoa; order Semaeostomeae; family Ulmaridae; genus Phacellophora; species Phacellophora camtschatica. Next base: position 40,150 of record JAYJMH010004564.1, on the reverse strand, counting down.
TTTGTACAAATTCAAGCAAAAGCAGCAAAAAGGTCCTTAATTTAGACAGTGTAATTTTCGTACTTACCTCAAATACAGAATGATCGTATATGCTTGTGAGGTAGAAACTGCGCAGGAGGAAAATACAGATTCAGAACATGTATATACACGAGAAGTTGATAAATTACGAACAAATACTTGAAGCATCGTAAACATTCGATTATAAGTTGCTCAAAATATCAGCCTCTTAAATAATCCCATCAACGTACAAACATTCCGGTGATTCCATATGTAAGCCCCCTGTAGGTAAGCACCCAATGCATAAGCCCAACAGAATACGCTTACGAACTTATATATAAGACCAGGGTCTGTGGGGATATCAATATATAAAACCATTAGAATTCGTGTGTCAGCAATTAATGATAAATAAATATCCGTAAATTGAACAATAAATTTGCTATATGCCATTAAATAATAACTACAGACGTTTCAAGCTGTGCTTTTCTTCGGTTTCGTCAGTCTTTTTTCTTTCGTTAACACCGAAGAAAGGCACAGCCTGAAACGTCTGTATTTACTATTCAATGGCATATATCAAGTTCATTATTCAATTTACGGATATTCATTTATTATTTATAATCGGAGGTTCGTGGTATTAATTCTTCAACATCACTCGTAGATTAAATCCTTCGTAGAGTAGCCTTAATATAGTATGCGGAGGAGAGTGATTTAACCTAATTACCTCAGTGATTCTTTATCACAATTTTGTGTCTTAAAAAACAACATAAAACAAAAAGTAATCAAAAATGACATTTTACCTCAACTGAAGTCTCTCTAAACCAGCATCCTGTAACTCATCTGTAGTTCTTTGGTGAATGTCTCTTTGTGTTTCTGGAAATCAATTTAAAAAAATGAATTACACAAATCTGTAGTTGTTGATTTTTTTCAAATATTCTGCTTTTTGTACGCAAAATTAAGCTTTGTTCAATAGAATTCTCGTTGTCAATTATTTCTGAAAAACAACAGCCTATTGCTATTAGTGAGCAACAAATTATTGCACAGGCTCATGAAAAACGACATCCAAAAGTGTCAAAAAACCCAATGAACAAATTTACATGTAACAAAATAACTACTAAACATGGAGTTCACCGCCCCAATTGTTGGTATCAAAATGTTTCTGATTGCATTGGTTATTTTAATGTATTCCTGGATTCCTGGAGAAAACTGTATCAGCATCAAAACAAAAGTGGCATTAATTCACAGCAAAAAGTTAGAAATTTGTATGTTTAATGAAAATGAAAAACACTTGAAAGTTCATTACTTTGATAAATGTTTTGCTGAATGATGTCTTTTCAAAGAGAATTTAAATGACAAAGTGAAGGCGGTAATTTGAGGTAAGTGGACTTCAAATTAAGAGTTTTTAATACAGAATTAGCTTATAACTTAAGTAGTCCTGTAAAGTCAAATAGACACATAAATATTACGTTATTAGAAAGAAATATAAAAACCATATCTCATTCACAGAGTAAGAGGAGCTAAATTTTCATACTTCTGTAACCAAGGAGCCTGTGAGCTTCCTACAGGAACCTGGGCACCTCCACAAATTGGGATTGTTGACAGTGATGCCATAAACAAATTCGGAGGGGGAGTAACTGACAAGCGCCAGAGGCTAGCAGCAAAACTAAGATGTAAACAACTCCCTAAGCTAGTTACATTCAACACTCAAACACTTGCTGCTCCAACAAGTAGCAAGGAGGTTGTGAAGTCAAGGTTAAAGACTGAGGAACTGGCTTTCAACCTGATGAAGCAGAGAGTAGAGATATGTGGGATTTGGGATACAGGAGTACAGATAAGTACACATAAAGGATGAAGAGGTTATAATTAATTGTTATCATATTGGTAGGGGGTATGACTTCTTCACAGCCTCGACAAATACAAGGATAAACTCTTCTTAAGCAGCTACTGGAGGAGTTGGAATTTTCATTAGAAGGGTGGCACTGAAGCTTCAAGTTGGTGTGGATCACATATCAGACAGACTTTTCATGCTCAAGACCTTTTCATGGTTATCCCGCACTGAAGGTCATTGTTGCGTATGCACCATGCTTTTACAATAAGCATTAACTGGCAAAATTGAAAATGTCCCACAGCAAAGCTTAGGGAAAATTGTTGGCAATTTTAAGGATTGCCTTGGGCAATAGATTGAAACACCAATGCAATTACAAAACACTTTGATAACTTTTTGATAATTTTTATACCTTTGCAAATTTTGTTCATTGGGTTTGTCGACACTTCGGACATCACTTTTCATGAACCTATATATGATATATATACAGTACATACCTATTTTGTGGTCATCCGTTAGGCCATCAACTTTGTGGATAAAGACTTCAAATTTTATGTTAGGATTTACCTGCAAAAAATGAAAGAAACCCAATCATAATCAGTGTCTTATGATATAAATTTATCTATAAACAAATCTTGCTATATGACTTTAAAAATACCAAAGAAATCAAATGCTTGATAGGTAATAACTAGATTCTCTCATACACAGGCTTAATGTATTGTTTTTAATTTTTAAGAACTCACCCGATAAGCCCTAGTAACTGTCATGTGAAGCTTTGATAATGCGTCCATGTAATCATCCTTTAAAAAATAGTATAAAATATTGTTAGAAGTGTTGTTCTTCATCCTCAATTGAACTAAAATAAAATGTAATATTTCACTGTGACCGAGTCACTAGATTTGCAAATGTTTCGATTTCTTTGCAAACAAACTATGTTACTCTGTAGCAATGAGAACATAATTTCGGAATAAGAACCAAAGATTTATTTCATATTTTATGATCACTATATATTTTAATTCTGCATAAATTAATCTAAACAAATTAAGTTATTTTTATGTAGTGACATAGACTATTTCAAGATCAAAAAAATCTAGGATTCTATTCAAATTCATCCAACTGCATCTAATCGCTTTTTAAAGAAACAAAGCAGAAATTTGAAACAATGTAATCACAATTGTTTTGACTGCCAAAGGAACAGGCTGAGAATTACATACCTGTGCATCTATGACAAAAACTAACGAGCCACAACCACTAAAGATCTGCTCAGAATCAAAAGCTGAATCAAAGAAGTCAATCTGCCCAGGAAAGTCCCAAATCTAAAAATATAAGATTTAAAATTGAATATGAATTATAATTTCTATGAAGATATTTTGTTGCACAGCTGGATTGATGTACAGTAATTTTTATTTATCTTCAGAATTGCATAAAATCCTCTTAAAACAAATATTTTGATTTCAACAAGTTTATGGTAATGGAATAGTAAAGACAGTACACATCAGCATTCAGTTTATTCTTAACATTGTGTTAGTGCATACATACATATAAACCATAAAACATTTACTCTAAATTGAACAAATGAACTATTAGAAATATCATCTTTGATAATTTTGTTGTGCTTTCCAAAAACAGGGTTTCATTTGGTGACATTTTGAATTCATCTGCTTGTTCCCATATTATTCAAGACTGTACATGCGCATTCAGTTTATTCATAACATTGTGTTAGTGCATACATACATATAAACCATTAAACATTTACCCTAAATTGAACAAATGAACTATTAGAAATATCATCTTTGATAACTTTTGTTGTGCTTTCCAAAAACAAGGTTTCATTTGGTGACATTTTGTGAAAAACAACCTTGAGGATAGATGATTTGCCACTCCTGAAAAAATATAAATTATAAAATAGCAATACAACCTTTTTTATTTTTTTACAAATATCCAGTACTAGACGGGTGAAGAAAGTACAAGCAACTTTTATAAAAATGATAAAATGGTTGCATTTCGAAATCGATGTGGCAAATCTAAACTAACAAAACGGTTCTGTTTAGCTTATGTTTACCATTAATTCATTCTCCTGACACTTTTGAAATATGTAAACTCATAAAGAGTGATTCATTCAGGGTGATGATCCTTTCAGGAGCAAGACCACCCAACCCTCAAAATTATATAATCTCACAATTGTATGAAACAAAAACAGAAACATTATTCAGGGTAACTGCATTTTTTGGTCATATATGGACATTTAACTGAGTGATCAATATTTGATGATGAGGAATATAACTAAACCACAAACATAATCAATTACTGTACCTTCTAAGTCCCATTAAAAGAATTTTTGGCTTTTCTTCCTCTGGGTGGGGGTTTAGATCATCTCTGTCATCTGGAGCATAACTGCAATTATAGTTTTTGCATCAATCTTTTTTTTATCAACTGCATATTGTAAGGTACTCTATCGGGTGTTTTAAAATAAAGTTCACCCATTTGGTGGCTTGTACCTCAAAACCGGTAGGGCTAAAAACATCAAATTATTTTGAAAGTGACGTCCAAGGGACAAAATTAGAATATGCGATACAAAAAAGGTGGGTGCGACCACCTTTAGGCATCAAAAAATCAAAAATAAAGTAGGCTTGGTTGCTATATATCCAAGTAAAACTTTGTTTTCTGTGTTCCATGTTTTTGAAAGTCCAACCACCTGTGGGAATAAGGAGTTTACATTCAATGGAAAGATTCCGTGCATGAATTCACAAGAGGGAAGTTGAATCATTTTTTTCCGTCAATCCTTTCAAAATATAAACTCCCTATTCCCACAGGTGGTTGGACTTTCAAAAATGTGGAACACAGAAAACAAAGTTTTACTTGGATGTATAGCAACCAAGCCTACTTTATTTTTGATTTTTCGATGCCTTAAGGTGGTTGCACCCACCTTGTTTGTACGCATATTCTAATTTTGTCCCTCTGACGTCACTTTCAAAATAATTTGATGTTTTTGGCCCTACCAGTTTCGAGGTACAAGCCACCAAATGGGTGAACTTTATTTTGAGACACCCGGTATATATATATATATATATAAAATCAGTATGTTGATTTGTCCATGATAAAGTGCTCAATACATATAAGTAGAGCATGTAGAGATGAATATAGTTGTTTAATTTTCTCATTCTATGTATATATATATATATGTCATTTTATTTCAATTGTTACCAATTCACATTTAATATCTATCATCACCTGTAAAAATTCATCAAATTCAATTGTCCCATTTTTGTCTTTATCAACCTCTGCAATTATTTCTCTCAGTTTGTATCCAGGGATGTCTTCTCCCAATGCCTTCATCACACCTCCAATTTCTACTGATGTTATGTGACCATTGTGATCCAAGTCAAACTAAAAGATAAAATAATTAGCAAAAGAATAAAATGCAACCTGTTTTGTCACACCAAAATGCAATGTTACTGATCAAATTGTTGTGGATGTGGGGCATCCGGAGCAGGGGAAAAGTTGAAGGGTCAATTTGAAGTAGAAAAGCTGGTCTCATTACTGACATGCGCATACCACAAATACCTGAGCATAAGTCAATCTAGTGAATAAGACGAGCCAAGCTGGAGACCAATAATTTCGTATTTTAGCTTGAAGCAATAAATAAGGTGTTTTAAGAGGTGTCTATCCTTTTCAGAAGAAAAATTGTGAGTTTTTGGTAACCTTGTATAAGTTGAGTGATCTTTCTGAAGCCAAATGTTAGGTCTCAAAACATTGACTTATACACAGTTATTTACAGTAGTAAAAAAACTCACAAAATATTAAGAGACTTATTTCCCAGGCGGTCATATGATAGTAAAATGACAGTATATAGATTTTTTAATCTATTATGTCCGTCATGTTACCTTTATATTTATAAATTTCATGAAGTTCCACTTCTGCAAGACTGGTTTTAAATTAATGTATTTAGCAAAGGGGGAACACTTTTTTAGGGCCTGTATTTGCAAATCTATATGGGAAACCCAAACGCTTTCTTTAACTCTGCTGTTCTTTTTGATTTAAAACATTTTTTAAATTGCCCTTTTGCTGGTAAAGTATTTTTTTTTAAACCCCCCCCCCCCCCCAAGAAAAAGAAATCTATTGAACCCAACAAACTCGCAAAAAAATTGATGTTGTTCAAGTCATGTTTTAATGTCCCATGAGCAAGTTGGCCGTTATACATCCATTACATCTGCTTGCTCTTACTGTGTTGAGCTTTTTCAGTTGTCAGGTGGGCGGTTCAATGCACTGCACTTTTGCCTGATCGAAATTATGACAAGTTTTGTTTTTGAGCAGGAAGGGCCTAAGTTTAGATTTTCGTGCGCTAGGCTAGCGGCCAAACAAAAAATATATGAATAGATTTAAAAAAATCTTAACTTTAGTAACGCAGCGCTCAGATGGCAAAATTAACATTTTCAGCTTTAAATTTGGTAAGTTAAATTATTCTAACTTAAAAGAAAGCGCAACAGATATTTGCGGATGTCTTTTCTCGGCCTCGGCAGATCTCTTCCCGTTGAGCGGGGAAGCAACAAAAGAAGAAGCTATACCTACAATTTAGTCTACCTAATACAACTTCGGATATATAATTTTAATTCCAGATCAGCCTTCGCCTAAAGCTTCCAAATAACCCTGAATACATTATACAAACCGCTAAACTTGACAGGCTATTAAATTGTATGCAATCATCTATCAAAGTTAAATCTAACGGAATTTCTCAACGGACATGATGAGGGCAAGCAAAGTAAACAAAGTTCAACTTCAAAAGAGCAGCGTTGTCAGCGTGAAATTACAAACTGCAAAAAAAACATCTCACTCACGTTATCGAAAGCCTCTCTGATTTCGTTGAGTTCATCTTCTGGCACGCTCATCTTGGTGGTTACTTTGGGGTTATTTTCTTAAATTATTTAAAAAAAATGTTAAATGGATGGGCAAGCTGCTGCTCTTGACCGAACTCCAGATGACAACGTCTCAACTCAAAAGCGAAACTTCTCTCTCTTAGTTCCGTGTGGTAATACGACACGCCTTCCGCCAGTATACATGCCCAAATTTGGGGATGTGATGTCACCACAAAAAAACATTTCAATATTTCAGAAACTAATTGTGTCCTGAACTCTGTCACAATAGTACTTCATACAAACAGTTCCAGTTTCTTAATGAACTGCTGTTTCCTTCCTTTCGACTTCATAAATTTAAATTCCTCGTTTCCTTAATGCGAAAAAACACTGAGAAGTACGCCTTCTTCTCTGTGAAAATTTTAAGGTGTAAAAACGAAATGCAAGGTGAACGAAATAGAGGAACTACGATTAATATTGAATCATGTAAATTGAATGAGATATTATTAATATTCAATACATGACCACAGGAAGAAGAATTTCAAAATAAAATATTGAAAAACAGTTCCCTGAGAAAAATAGTTGAAGTTCACTGAACAACTTGCAATGCTATCTGAAATTCTTTTATCTTAAAGTCTGGTTTTTGGGGGTAACAAACAGCTTGCCTTTGAAAATAAACATTTATTGAAATTGTTACCCTTCCTGTTGGTCTGATACCCAGGACATGGGATTGTGAAAATTTATTTTCATTTGATATAAGAGAAGTAGGGGCCTCTCATGTGTAATCATTTCATCAAAAGTAAATTCTCCAACTCATCAAATGAATTAACATTAATGGTGTGTATCAAATTCAAAAACCAGAGGAACTTGGTATATGTCGAAAAAAAATATTGATGACAAGAAATTAAAATCGTAAAAATTGTTGTTTATAATCAACATGATTATGTGCATATTTGGTTAAAGAAAAACAGTAATTGATGACATCATGTTTTAATTGACAGTACAGTTTCTTTCCTTAACATATGGCTCGTTTCATTTACGAGACGAAAGCAGCTTTTTAAAACATTTTTTTAATTTATGAAAAACAGACATGAATTCGTAACACAGAACGTAACGTTAAATGTAGTCTCATTCTTTTTTGTAAGAACCAAATAATTTTTGCTGAGGCTATAGATGCCTCAAAATTTTTAAACAAATAACTCACATGGTACAACTTAAATGGTCTTTTTTGCAAGATCTTGATACACCCACAGAAAATTTTTAGAATTTGATCTCAGTTAGAATTTGATCTCAGGTCGATTTTCTCATAAAGATTTGATGTCGTAATAAAAAGGGTTGACGGCAAAGCAGGTTTAACGAAAATGTGCTGCAGTTTATTCCAAAAGACTAGACTTGTTACGCAATCTCTGTATAACGCTTTCCAGAACTGATACTGTATCTCGCTTGTTTGAAGCTGGCCATCAGAATGACAACAGGGTGTACTCCTATTGGTAATCACAATAACAACAGCCCCGAATGGATGTGCTCACTAACGTCCTTAAATTCAGGGATAAGGAAGGCCAAAGCTAATATTTTAAAAATTACTCTCAAATGGTAGTATATTTGTACAATAAACCCCCAATGGATTGGACATTAAATTGTGCCATTTGGTAGCTCTTTTGCTTCTTTGACCAATTCTTCGGTTACGCAATATCGTTTATTTGGCAAAGATCAAATCTTCATCGTTTTTTATCAATCGTAATCTAAACTCAAAGCTGCAGTCAATTAGAACTACCTCTTTCTATGAATTGGGCAGTTCGGTAGTCATTTGGTAAGACCTCAAACTGACCGCAATGCCACAATGGGAGTACGCCTCCCCCCCGGAAAAACAACACAAATTTGGGGACCGTGTACCTAGCCTGCCAAAATGTTGAAATTCTTATTAAAATAAATTGTAAACTCTATTATATGCTGTTTGGGGGAGAGAGCGACTTCTGGCAAGTTCAACTGCATTGCTATTTTTATCAAAATGCATCGCAACTTCCAGCAAAATAAATTAAGTTCTGTTTATCGATCAATGTGCAGTGTTTCGTAGTTGTTTTGTCTCTGCTCTGTTATTAACGGCCGTGAAAAAGCATGTTTACACAAGGAAAACACAAGGAAACGATACATTTACTATACATAATCTTCGAGAGATATTAAATTGCAGAATAATATAAATCCAAATACATAATAATTGTGTCTCGATTCGATGTGAAAAATCCTCTGTCTCAAAGTACAAAATCTACATTCACATACTGAATTGCCAGCAAGTACAACACATGCAACAATCTAAAATTTATACCTCTATTTCACCATCATTCAAGCTTAGTTTATTGGCTTTATAGAGTAGAAACCCGCATAACAGCACATGCAGATCTAAAAACATTTGATAGAAGAATTTGTTGCAAGTTACAAGTGTTGCTGTTACACGTTTTTTTTATATAAGAACACCTAGCTTCAGTTCAGCCTGGATTTTTTCTTATTTCTGCACTGAGTTTAAAGAACTCGCTACGTAATTTCTGAGATACCAAAAACTAAACTGTACGCCGTCCCACTCGGGTGCGCAACTAGAATTCTGGGAGGGCAGGAGTCAAATTATAAGTGAAATGCACTGTCTCCTCCGTAGTTTGTTAAAATTGCTGCATAATCTCCAAAGTCTTAACAAAAATGCTTCCTAAATTAGGGCAAAAGCCTTGATTTTTGGAAAAATGGGAGGGTTCCGCCGCCCCCCCTCCGCAGGACCCTACCTCTAGTTGCGGCCCTGCCACTACTGTGCCAAATAAATTCCAATAAATTTAGTTTAACGCTAGCTTGGTGCCACATCTAAATCAGGCATCTGTATCTGCCGTGGTCAACAAAAGTTGCCATGCGCTTGATCATGGGACGATTTCAATTCTTGAGCTTCACTGCCGAAATAAATAAAATCTACCCCCAGATCTAATCATACAAAACACCAACAGCATGATGCGTATGAATCAAACTTTATTTTTGGCACGACAAAGCTTACCCTGTCTATCCTAGAAGAGCCATACTGGCTCAATGATCCATAAACTGAATTATCAGTAATCATGTAAACAATCGAATTTCCAAATACACAAAAATCCCTTATCGAAAACGTGATAATAACGCAATTCTCAACAAAGTTTACAGACGTTTAATATTTTACAGTTCTCAAAAACGTTAAATACAATGACAGCTAATGAAAAATTTATCCCAATCAACGAGAGCCTGTTCGTTCAGTGAAAGTTTTCTCAGTGAAACAGAAAACCCGCTAAACCAAATCCCCCACACATTGTTGGTACGTAAAATGCATAGTGTATAAGAAAATAGTTCACCCGGCTTGCTGAGGTGCATCGCAGCAGGCGAGAGGTCGGTATAACAGGAAAACCTTTTCTCATTTGAACACCTTTCCCGCAAACTGAGGAAATATTAACATTAACATTACAAAGTTAACAAATAAGTTAGCAAATTTATAATTGCGTAAAATAGTCACGTGGTCTCTAAATTCTCCCGACCAAAAATCTACAGGTGAACGATAAAACTTTCAACATATGAACGGACCTTCTCTGCTGGGGAATAACTCAAGCCATTCAATCTTTAGCAATTCTATATTTAAGAAATACTTTTCATGCAACTAAAAAAACCCATGAGAAAGATCAACAATAATATGCACCTCCCCTGTAAATACGCGGTGAGCACTTCTTCGGATACGCTACAGTGCGTTCGCCTCGAACTGAATTAACCCTGACTGCAAATAATCAAAGAACGAGGCAAATCATACTCTGATGTATCCAAAAAAGTATTCGCCCAATAACACATGCCTCTGATGTTTTCCATCACGTTAATAGTCACTGGTCAATATTTTCAAATACAAAACAAGTATGTCAAAAAGGAAATGAAACCACCAATCTAATAAGATCGACGAGAAAGACATACACATTTCTTATTCTAAATCAACCTACTGAAAACAAAGGATAAAGCTCCATTCGTATGTTGCCGTCATATGTCGAGTCCAGTAGAACTAAATAATTCGTTTGTTTGAAGAAGGCCTAAACATTTGCCATTGCGAAAAAATTATGCACTCTACCATATTTAACGCAATTGTTTTATAGTCTATTCATAAAAGTGCAGTCAAAAATGAAAATGCCGCTGTCATTTTTTATATCATCAAAAATTTATAAGAGTCCATTTTTTAAAATTTCATAACAAACCAGTTAAATTGAAGCGCCCCTGAAAAAATTGCATTATATTTGAGTCATTATCAGAAATTTCAACTAAACGATTGGATAATTCTGCTCTCAAAATTGTCAAGAATTTAAGATGAAAATTTTACTGCCCTAAAAATGTTCTTACAGTACTAGTTTACAAATAAGCTATAGTTCCCATTAAAGGTTCAAATGCCAGATTCCCCAACTTATATTCTCAATAGGCCGCAGGGGGGCAGTGCCATCTAACTCGGGTAGGAGGGCGTGTCCGAGGAAATCTTGAGCTGACCCAAAAATATAATGAAACGAAAACCCAAACCAAAAACATAACAGTATGCGTGTGGTATGAAGAAATTTTGCTGCCTGCAACATCTTTTTATTAACATTTCTATGCTATTTCTTAATATTTTACCCAAAAATATAAGATTTCAAATTATATATTTTGAAACTTTTTCATACCCAAAAATATATTTTCGAATCGAAATTCCAGACCGAAAAACACAAGACTCGCCCCCTACCCAAGTCAGGTGGTACTGCCCCCCCTGGCAATAGATGATTCCGCTAAAGATGGCTATATTGCTATTCGATAATCGAACGCATTGCATCTAGATCATAATACCCCCTTTCAACATCGATCATTAGCAGAATTGTCTATTAACGTTTAAATTACACAAAAAGTTAACATGCAAGTACCATTCAATATATATATCGTAGCATTAACTAAATAATTACAAAAAGTGGAACCATTTCTACATCTTTTCTCAGTTTAGCTGAGCATGGTTTAATTTGACAATAACCTTGTCAAACACCACAAATTCTCTAAAATTATCTTACAAACGTAGCCTTTCGCTTAACGTTTCGGTTATATTTCAGAAGGCTATGGCAGAGAAACAGTCTGACGGCCCATTTTTCTAGGAAAATGGACTTTTTTGGCAAGAAATATTTCAGCACCATCAGTTGGAGTTTCATTCACACATCTATAGCCGGTTAAAAACGTCGAGCATGTCCGCAGCTAATACGTTAGCTTGCTCTGCGAACGGGACACGGTCGTTGTTCATCGTTGTCACTACTACAATTAGTGTTTGCAATTATTTAAATATATACTTCAAAATAGAAATGGTCCCATAACTGTGTCCCATAACTGTGTCCCACAGCAGTATCAATCAAATATTTTCCAAAACAGTTTGAAATACAAAATTCTCGCAAACCTGAAACATTGAGTACAGTCGTGTTAATCTATGCATTCTGTCAATTTTACTCCTACAAAAATTCGCCAAATCCAGAATTTCCTGCCTATTGAGCATTCAATAGTTTAACTCTGAAAAAAATTTGAGAAAAAACATTCATGAACATTTCTTACTAAAAGTAACAGCGATAACAAAATATTATAAATGAAAAAAATGACCGTAATAATTCGGTTAAGCTCCCCCCTCTCGAATAAGCCCCCCTCTCGAATAAGCCCCCCTCTTGAAGGTGATTTTTTAAATAAGCCCCCCCTCTCGAATAAGCGCCCTTATTTTGGCAAAACAGAGAACGAATAAGCTCCCCTCTGATATTCTGTCAGATTCAGTAAGAAAGACAACACAATGATTACAAACTTTCCAAAATTCTTTTTCGTACTACCATACCTATGTTGAGTTTCATATAAGAAAACGTTTTTAGGTAATACTCCTGCTTTTTTTTTAGATAATGCTCTCAGAGAAGCTGACTTTTGAATAAGCTCCCCTCTCGAATAAGTCCCTCTCTCAAAGGTTGAATTTGTAATAGGGCTTAATCAAATTATTACGGTATTAGTGAGTTTTAAAATATTTCCAAGAAAAGTAATGAGGAAAAAAAGTAACTACCTAATCACTAAATCACATAATAAAGGTCGAGGGGGATGAATCTCTTCCTAAATCTCTTAAGACTGTTTCTAAACATACCATTAATAGGTCCAGTTTTTATATGTTTGATTATGAGCATTAACTAAAAGCTTTTGTCAAATCTTCAAAAATATAGCGAAATAAGGTTTGAAGTATGTATTAACACTCTGATACAAGAATCAATTCAATTCGGTCTTCCCTGTGGTGAATAATCGATAACCTTCAAAACAAACCAACAGACCTTTACGAAATTTTAGTATTGAAATTTTCTCAGCCTTTCCAACATTTTAGTACTTGAAACTTTCTTTAGCTTTTCCAGTATTTTAGTTCTGAAAATTCCTTTAGCTTTTCCAGCATTTTAGTACTGAAAGTTTCTTTAGCTTTTCCAGCATTTTAGTACTGAAAACTCCTTTAGCTTTAGAAAATTCCTTTTGCTGGGAAAGTTCCTTTAGCTTTTCCAGCATTTTAGTTCTGAAAGTTTTTTTAGCTTTTCCAGCATTTTAGTACTGAAAATTCCTTTAGCTTTAGAAAATTCCTTTTGCTGGGAAAGTTCCTTTAGCTTTTCCAGCATTTTAGTTCTGAAAATTCTTTGAAAGTTTCTAAAGTTCGAAATCGAAACAAAAACATTTATCAAAAGATTCAAATTGAAAGAACATTTTAATTAGCACATGAAACAAGAATGCTTCTTTCAAAAAAGAACAAGAATAATTTCATAAAATTTCACGAAGCAACTATAACAAAAATGAAGTCCTGACACATCATGTGGCGTCTTGAAACTGTAGTCTCAGCAGTGGAAGTTTCTTAGCTTTTTGACGATGTCAATACTAGTTTCCTATAACTTTCGAAAATGAAGTAAAAGTTTCTTAGCTTTGGAAAAACTTTGAAAAAAAAACAAAACCAATAAAATGAAAGCAACACAACATATTAAAATGAAAATAAAAGAAGGAAGATCTTACCAGAATCAAACAATACCAACATTTATGTAGCAACGTATTGCTTATTGTTCTGAGGTGATCCACCTTGAAATGATGTAAATGTGTGTTTTTCGGGCTCCCTTGCTTCCGCTTTCAATACTTTTTGTGAATTGATTAAATTCTGTTGTTCCTTAAATTTTTGCTGCATGACCTCCTGGAAAAGTAAAACAGAATCGAGTTTCAGTTTTGAGTTTCACAACAAAGGGTGCAAAGGAATTTTACATTTAAGCAAAATGATTCCAGCCTTAATTTGTAAACCAAAAAATCAGAAATGTTGTAAAGCAAATCAGGTCTTTAACATAATACAATTTGTGCAAAGGAATTGTGTATTAAAAGATTCAAGCCTTAATTTGTAAAGTAAAAGTCAGGTCTTTACCATAACACAATTTGTGATTCTCAAAACAAAGCAAATGTTAACTCGAAGGCATTAGATCAAATCAAAACAAATGGAAAGAAACATTTGGTTGGGTTGGGTTGAGTTGGGTTGGGTTGAGTTGGGTTGAGTTGAGTTTGGTGGGTTGCGTTGCGTTGTGTTTGGTGGGTTGCGTTGGGTTTGGTAGGTTGCGTTGGGTTTGGTGGGTTGCACTGGGTTTGGTGAGTTGCGTTGGGTTTGGTGGCTTGCTTTGTGTTATGACATGAGCAATAATGTTATTATATTTATATATATATATATGATACCTATATTATTATATGATATGTGATGTGTGAAACAAGGTAAACGCCCCCGTTTAAATAATGGTTCGTCCATTACCTGGCTCAAAGCGGCAGCGTTATTCTCTTGTGGTGGCGGTTTTACAATGACATGATGTTTAGCAACATTCTGAAAAGAAAAATTACAATAATAATTGTAACAATTACATTAGTTATTACAGTAATTTAAAAAATAATATCACAATAATGCATGCATAAATATTACATTAATTATTACAGTAACGTTTAAAATAATATTACAGTAATGCATGCATAAATATTACACCAATTATTACAGTAAAGTTTAAAATAATATCACATTAATGCATGTATATACATTAATATTACATTAATTATTACAGCAATGTTTAAAACAATATCACATTAATGCCTGCATAAATATTACATTAATTATTACAGTAATTCTTAAAATAATATCATATTAACGTATATATTTACATAAATAATAAATTAATTATTACAATGATTTTTACAATATATTACATAAAGCTTAATACTACAATAATTTAAAATTACTTTACATGTCTATCTTCTGATATTTGCCGTCAATATTTTCAATAGAGATATAGTTTTACCAGGAGTCGAGTGGTGAAAAGCTAAACAATTGTTTGTCAATAGTTTAAAGCCGTTCGATTTAAATCTAGCACAAGATATATTGAGAAAATACCTGTTGTTGTACTTCTTGTCGCTTCATTCTTACAAGAAGAGCTTTCTGCAGGAATAAAAATACACCTATATAACGGGTGATAAACATAGATACCGATTGGATAAAATCCACATACCGATTGGATAAAATCCACATACCGATTGGATAAAATCCACATACCGATTGGATATCAATAGAGTATCTGCCTAGAAAGCAAAAGATCCTGAGTTCGACCATGATCTTTTCGTCTAACCACGATTCTTCAACAAGTCTCTGTTTGTCGAAAATTCCGACCAAAAATTTCAACTTAAAACTACAGTATCGAATAAATAAATATATATGTGTATATATGTGTTAAGAATAAAACTGTAAAAAGATACTAGATAGAGGGGGATGCAAAAAAATGTTTGGCACCCTTAGGTCTTTAGCACCTGTGCCCTCGTCAGAGTGTGATTTAAAAATATGTAATTATTGTAATAACATTGCAGATGAATTTCACTGTCTGTTACCTCGCTCCACCTTTGCAAACTTTTCAAAAAGAAAGCAACCTTTCATTGCAAAAATTCGTGTGCTCACAAAAAAAAATGAAACAACGATTAAAAGTCGTGCAAACTACATATTTTCAGCTTTCAAACTAGACAGAGATTACTTAACAGCAACGATGCCGTAATTTGTTTTGCCCTAATTTTCAGGGTTCTTCCCCCACCTACCCCCTTCTTAACAGTTCAGCAACAGTCACTATTGCCAGTACCATACACGGTGTTTATTACAATTTGTTTAGCTTGCGTGCAGCGTTGGTTCTCCTCCCCAGTGGTAAGTAAAAGTCTGCACGCAGGCTACATCCTGTTGTTTTACTTATTTAATTGTTGTTTTTATTTAGTTTAATTCATAATTGTTGTTTTTTAAAGGCCGGCGTGGGCTGTCAAATGAAGTAAAGATAAAAAAAATAATACAAAAAAGTTTCGAAAATCTTATTTAAAGTACCTGAAATTCTGTCATCGTTTTGTGTCTCTGAAAATGAGCAAATTAACATTAAAAATGGTCAAGCAAAATCTCAATTATTTCTTATTTGAGAATTGAATTGAATTAATTCCTTTTTACCACAAGGTCTTTTATGTGCATTCAAATTTTGCGGCTTCCTGACGGACGGCATAGATAAATAGATAGATTAACATAAATTATTTATTTGCCTGGTTTACATAAATTAAATATTTGCCTGCCTCACCCCATAGACTAGCTTTGACCACATAATTTAAAAACATTTAACAGCCATGATCAGTTTAAAAAAACAGACGATTTGATGAAATGGTGTCAATGGTTTCAGAGTCTGACCTAAATATTTAGATTTGATGAAGTCGTAGGAGCTGAAAAAAATCTAAATTTTTAATTCTTATTGCACAAGAACAGTCGCTCTATAAGCCTCAGAAACAAGGTTGGATATACACAGTAGAGGAAAGCACAAGAGAAATGTATATTGGATACCAGCTTAGCTAAGACAAGAAAACATTACTACTGGCAGGATCAACCAGATACCATTTACATAGAAAAAGTAGCGTGCTGACAGAGAGTTGAGAGAAGTTGACTTGTAAAATTTACGAATTCTCCCGTCAAATATTATTCTTTTGAAATTAATTTTGTCAAGAAGTGATGCCACATTTCATCCTGAAGGTTCTTTTATTTGTTGGTTCTTTATCCAGGTATCTAGTGCAGTCATATACTGGTAATAAGAGTACAAGTGCTGGACTTGGCTATACCAACTTTTTGGGATACATTGAAACGAGGCTTTAAGAGTTCCATTATCGAAGTTTGAATTTGTCACTGTTCGAAGTTCGAATCAAGATTTCGAGGCGCAAAATCCAAGTCCGGAAATCTCCCTTAATTTGTTTGAGTCGTAGTATAGTCTTGTGAAATTATGACGATTGTAATAACACAGGATATACATATAACTGAGCTGTGAACTGAAGTGAGTTATTGTTATTATCTTGCTATATCGTTGATATTTTTTATTATAATAATAATAATTATCATTCTCATGATTACCGTCATTGCGCCAGTTTGAACTTGTAATTCATTGTACAATCTTTGGCCTTCCTCTTCTCCAAGAAGAGAATTGAGTTTATAATCAGTATAATTAAACAGATCTTTCGCAGCTACTCCTGATAAACGTTCAATGGTCCTAAAAAGAAACCAAAAAAATAACATATTTTGACTCGTGGGTTTGCAAAAATGCAGCTAAATGACTAAACATTGTCTGCACCCAACTTTGATTTTGAAAACCCATCTTTAACTGACTTTAAATTAGTTGGACCTAACTTTCAATAAATTTCAGTTGCTAGACAATAGGGAAATAGTATGTTAAACAACACATCTCAGACAATGTAATTTAAGATCGAAAAAAATAGGATTCACACTTTTGAGTGCATTCAATCATATTAAAATATAAAATAAAAAACGTTGTGATTTGAAAGATGTATTCCAGAGTCCAGAAAATGTTCCTTTCTCCTCCATCCAAAACCATGCCTCAGTGTAAATCTCCCTCATTTTACAATGCAAAATAAGCGTGTCTTGGTGTGGCTTAAAATATCCTTCTTTTGCTATGGACCTTCCTCTCAACTTGAACTAATATAGTTAAAAGTTAAATTTAATCTTAACTTAGCAGGACCTAACTGCTTTCATTTAACTAGACCTAAAAAAATTTAACTTGGATGCGCATAACTTCAACTCAGCTACACCTACCTTTAACTTGGCTAGATCTAAACTTATTTTAATCTACCTTAACTTAGTTGAACCAAACTTAACTCAGTTAAAAAACTTTAGATCTGAATAACCTAACTCAAGTTGGTCAATAAAAACCACAATAAATGCAACATAATAAAAACTCTTCCTTACAATGGTTTAAAACTTAATTTTCTCAGCCATCTTGAAACGTCATCAGCGGTAGATGATTTAAACAATGGGATGAGAAAGTCAACTGGAAAATAGAAAAATTAAATTAACGCATGCAAACCTCCGGCTCTGATACTTAGAAAATGAAAACACAAAAACGAAATGTTAAAATTATTTAAACATTTAATTTCATCTAAGTTTCATCTTGCTCATGCAAGCCAAATTAATTCACAAAATTAACAAGCATGCAAATGGCTGAAATTTATGTCACGTTCTGTTGGTAATATAAAATATGACGTTTTACGTGGTTTAGCATTCGGCCACGAGGCTCTAAACGAACCGCAGAGCTATGTCAATATATCTAGTTCACTTTTGAAAAGATGCAAGCCCAAGCACGGACTTCAGGAAAAGTAAAGATCAATTTTATTACTTTGTCATTTTTTCCACAACAATGAAATGTATTATTCATTTAAAAATACTTTACCACCATCTCCAGTAGTTAATGCAGAGGCAGTACTATCTTGTGATTGTTGCAGTCTGTTATTTAGTTCAGCTTGCAAGTCGACAACAGGTTCTGCAAGAAATAATCTCGATAATATTATCACATGAAAATCAGAATTTTCATTATATTTTGAAAAATATTTTGTATTTTGTATAGAGTACTTTGAAAATACCAGTCTAGCACTAACAGTGTTTAATTTCATTCTCCGATCCGTTTGAAATTTTCCTGGAGAAATTTTCCATTGCACAAATGCATGCTAAAGAAACAGCATCCAGAATACAATTATATTGTTATGCGCCAGGTAACAACAACTTGTCAAAAAATTACCTTGATTTTCATGTGACTTATTATTATCAATTTTCACGACTATGGCAGGAGTCACAACTGGAGCGGCTAAGGGTGGTGGGGTAACAGGCGGCGGGGGTGGGGGTGGGGGCAAGGAGTCGTCGAGTTGAATTTCAGGAACGACAGGTGGTGGAGGAACGAAAGGTGGTGGTATATCTGCTATAATTGGAGAGTATGGCTTGGCAGCAACTGGTGGAGGTTCTGAATGCTCGGGATAAACATTCACAGCTTGTGTAGGCTCTGTTACGATCGATTGGACAACAGTTGTAGAATGTTGATGGTCAACCACAGACTTTTCAATCTATAAAAACAGGCATTATTATATTATAAAATTAGGAATACTAAATTAGATATATATATAGTTTTAAATTTCACAAAAAAGATTCTAGAGAGAACAATGTTGCATCAAACATTGATACATCATTTGAAAGAAAATATTTCAGTGTTAACGTTGTGTAATTCCGGTCAAAGGAAAGTGAGTCAGCCTGCGTTTGGGGAATTTATTCACGTGGGTAAGACAAATAGATTACGTCACCACACTGATTGGATGGCAATGAGCTACGCTTACAAGCATTTGCGTGGTGAGATAGCTCAGTCGGTAAAGCAACTGCCTAAAAAGCAGAAGGTCCCGAGTTTGATGCTCGGTCTCACCATGATCACGATCATGATTTTCACATTTGTCGAAAATTCCTATCAAAAATATTATAAATAATATATAAACATAACATATTGTTTAACAAAATAATATATCAAAAGTGTCATCTGATACATGATGCATATTACAAAAAATTCAGTGTTGTCAGAGGCAGCTCCAAATTCAGGGCCTATTGTTCTCAGCACACTAAATCAACAACAAGAGAATCGTAGGTTATTGTTTTCGGAACAATGTAAAACAAATGTTTAATTGTGATAAATCGGTATACCGCGGTATTGTTAACTATTTGAAATGAATTGAAATTCATGATTCTTACATTGCTTTCTTTAATGTGCAACGCCAGTGAAGCAATATTTCCCGTTCCAGAAGGACTACTAAATGTTGGAGAAGAAGATCCGTCGCCTGAAGACTCCGAGCTTGCATCTAGAAAAAAAGATAGATTTCTTTAAGGAGATATGAACTGAATATGAACTGAAATTTTTTACTGATGTAAACAGACAGCATTTGATAAAGAATTCGGTTTAAATTTTTCTGATTTTTTCAATCGTTTTTTAGATATTCTTCATTTCGAAGTATTGTTTGATGAGGTAATTTTGTAGCAAAATCTCAACAAACGAATATGAACCTACGTGCAGTCTTTTTGTTGTTGTGAAATTAAAAGAAGGGGAAAACCGAACTTCTTTTGCTATGAAATTAAAAGAAGGGGAAAATGAATCTTTTTTTGTTGTGAAATTGAAAGAAGGGGAAAATTGATCTTTTTTTGTTGTAAAATTAAAAGAAGGGGAAAACTGATCTTCTTTTGCTGGGAAATTAAAAGAATCTTTCCCCTTATTTCAATTTCACAACAACAAAAGACTTCACGTAGGCTACTATGAACACAGTTTAATTTTGTTTTGGAAAAGTTACATTCGTGAATAACTTTACAGCTGAGCTAAATGTAATAAATAGAATATTAAATGTTTAGAAACATAAAGTGATGTTTAGAAAAGCAACTACGTTGAAAAAGATCTATTTTGAATACTGCGGAGACATGATCAACCAACTCGAGTATTTTCTAACTCTGTGCAAACAAAATAATGTCATCAGCTAAACATAAAAGATAGTGGATAACTTAGAAGTGAATTAAAGACACACTGTCACCCTGTCTGAAGCTTGGACAAAAACTCTAACGAAACCATAAAGGAGGGTAAACCTTAGAAGTTTAATGAATATCTGTAATGTGCAAAGTAATCTTTCAATGTCTGCCTGCATGCTTGCATATCCCCCCCCCCTGTTATTTCATCAGACTTCATTATTTTCTATTGTACAATATGACGTTTTGCATTGCTAATCAATGAACCGTACGGAAATGCCGGGGTGAGAATATTAAAAAATATAGCACAATCTGCTTACCTACACCGGCGAGATCAAGGACGGTGGAAGGTACGTAACCTTCTTCATCGTGTGCATTTTTTACAAGCCACCACTTTCGTGTATCTTCCAAGATCTATAAACAGAATGGCAATGAAGTTAAAAATATATTAAAAAGTTCAAACATGTTTTTTTATAAGAACAGCTTTAGTCTGGAGCTATGGCTCTGGTCTGAAGCTGGTGTTTCTGGTTATTTTTCTCCATTTCGGCTTTAAGTGTTTCTCATTTTTGTTCTTATTTTTCCTCAATCGTTTTGTCATAGAAACAAACTTTTTAAGGCTGGTGTAAGCAGTGACCACATGTACTCTGTCTTTGTTTGTACTGTTTTTTTGACAAGTACAGTGCATGTGTAGTAAAGATAATATGAAGCCAATTATATGTTCGATTAGAAAATCGTGCACCCAATTACATGTCCAACGGTCGGACGGGAGTGTGCCGCTGATCTTTTATAAACCGACCCATCCTTAATGTTCACATTTTTGTGTGTACCCAACAGTAATGTTGTGTTTCATTCAAAAACACACAACATTTAGGAAATTGTTTTATATCTAATCCAACATTAAGGCATTTTTGCTAAAAATCATACCCATGTTTGGAGAATTTACTGCGATCATCCTTAACACCATCCTTAACATCATCCTTAACATCATCCTTAACATCATCATTATCGGCGTCACATACCCGTACCCAAATATTAGGATGTACTTCGTTGTTAAAACTTTCACACCCGGATTTATTTCCAATCAAGAGGAAATTCCCATTTAAATTCCATTTTGCAGGGGGTAGAGCTTGCGAACCAAGTTAATTCAAGAGATAAACTTACGCTGAATTATCTGAAATCTATTTAAAATTATGTCTGTATCTACAATGCTTGCCAAAAGTCGTTGGAGCACTTAGCTAAATTGTCCAAAATTCAATACCTTTATCTTTTAATGTCTGTAATTACTGTATAAATCACCCCCTCCCCCCAAAACAATGTTGTTCTGTTAGTACATTGACCTACCGCTAGTCATTTTTGTCACAATATTGGGTGATAAACTGTCGCAAATCAACATTGTTTTAAGGGGGAGCGGGGGAAACTCGAGTATGAAAAAGAAAATTTGATAAAATGTTCCAAGACTTTTGGCAAGGATTGTACATCTTGGAAATACGACGTTTTATGTTATTTGGCAATGAGCCATATGGACCTAATTGGGGTGAAGGGGTTAATCTTTTCTTTGTCTTCAAAATCTGTTTCTTGTGTTTCATATTTTTTTGGCGAATTTCATCTTGGTCTTTCTTATCAAGTTCGTTCCTTCGTGAATTTCAAAAAGTGATTATTTTAGATTAAAATTGAAAGTGACGGCACACAGTAAATAAACGTTATAAGTTTCAGAAATTACCGTCATGACCCAACCTAGTAAGGTTTTTATATAATATAAATGTATGGCTGTCTATCTCAAAGACTATGGAGAGGAAAATATTCTCTATACAGGCCTGCTGATATTCCAAAACTTTGCAGTCAAAAGTACAGTTCTAAACTAGATGTTTTGAAAAATATATCTCCACTCTGGAGCTTGCTTGAAAAGATACAGTGAGTCCTGACATTAAAGAAACACCCTTTTAAAAACTGAGCCACTGCCTTTGAAAAAAAGCAATTTCTTAACAATGTAACAATATAATTTGTTAACAATGTGACAATATAATTTGTTAACAATGCAATTTGTTAACAATGTAACAATAGTTTGAAAACAATAGGGCTAGACCTGGAAATAATTTTATTAAAAGTAGAACCCTACTGTAGGCTATCATACGGGGAATTTTATTACAAGAAATACAAACTTACAAGGACTTTTTCGCCAGCTCTGATTGTAAGTTCCCTGTTGTTGTGAGCCCAATAATCATAAATAACCAACGCATTTTTTCCAGCATTTGAAATACTCGGCGATCTGGGGGTGCTGCTTGTCGATGATGTCGGACCGCTGATTCTGGGAGATATCGGGGCGTGGTCCCTGGGTGATTTTGGCACTTCTTCGGCAGCGTGATGCATGATCGGTTTCACGTAAGATATGTTTTCATTGTAATGAGTGTGCTCCAATGATGTTCTTCTGTCCTCACTGAAAAACAAATTGACTCTCTATTAACTCTTACACGTCCAGATTCATCTTTGATTAACAAATAAATCCTAATATAATTTTCATTCAGTAGTGGGTAGTGCAAAAAAAACAATTACAGGGTGTCCCAAAAAAGATAACAGCTTTGGTGAAGGCTAGCGGTGCGAGTTTCACTCAAATTTATTCGAAACAATTTTAAAAATATTTCTAGATAGTCAACTTAAATAATGATGCCTAGTTATATTTGTAAATATTTGGGCATCGCAAGATATTAATTCTGAAAGTTCAAATTTGCCTCCAACCGCAAACCAGAGGTCTAGATTTTGTTCTAAACTGCGTTTTTGATCTCCTAAATCATAGCCTTTTACTGAATCAATTTAATGGTGCTTGCAAACACACTCGGAAATAAATCTAAAAGCTGAAAATCCTACAACACGACCCTTTAAGAGCGCAGGTTAAAATAAAACCTCTGGTTTAGAGTTTTAACTTTCACTTTAACATTAAATTTTACCATTTTATTTCTCAAACGACCAATATCAACAAATCAGATTTTTATTTTCAAGTTAACTGTCGAGGTTTACTTAAAAAATATTTTTTGACGGATTTGAGTGATATTCTCAGCACTAGCCTTGATCAAACATCAAGCCTGTTACAATTGTTTTGTGACACCCAGTACATAAAATGTCGTCAATTGGATATGTATTTAAATAGTACCGTATATCCCAGTGTGTAATGTAAGTCGAGATTTTGATTCAACAATTTGGATCCAAAATCAATCCTCAACCTCCAAACTAAGTCCCAACCAAGCATGATAAAATAAACTTGCATAGACAAGGAGGATAATCTAAGGCACTGTTATCGCTACACGAATACCATAATAATTCTATACCTCCCTCAATAAGCCCTCCCTCTCGAACAAGCCCCCCTCTCAAATAAGAATGTCTCTAAATTCTTCATTGCCAATCCTTGAACCATTGATGAAAAAACTGCTCGAAATTTTTGTCTTTCAGTAAACGTGAATAACTTGTAATTTCTCCCATCCCCCCTCCCGAACTAATAATATCACAAATAGTCCAAGATTTGACGCTGCAGTTAAAGGGACTACTTATGTACAGGGTTGACTTAAACACCGAGATTTACTATGTATTGTAAGAAATAGAAGATACAAGACCCAACCATCGTTGAGAATATGTTTACAATACATATGTAAACAATCGGCTGCGGTATCTATGCCTACATATTTACTAAGCAATTCGCTTCCTGTATTCAAGTTTCAGAATTAATAAGCGCTTTTGATTGAGGAAACGAAGTGAACTAAAATAAAGAAAATCAATAAAATAATAATAATAAAGTCAAGAAACAAATGAATGCTTATAGAATTAACATAAATTAAATGCTTATATGCTCATATAATTAACATAAATTAAAAAAATACTGACAATGATCGTTTTCTCTGTTCTTCTTTTTCCTGAGCAATCTTGATAAAAAGAGCAAGCAAAATAATTTAACCTACAGAGCCAGAATGTTATTACTAGTCTCGATTGCACGACTGCCTTGCCAAGCACGAACTCTCATGAAACAGATTGAGATAACATTCTCTTCACGCGCACGCGCGTTTTCCTACAAACCCAATCACTGTAAATAACTCCAATCACTGCAAAGAAACTAACTGCAATCGGCCTAAATGCATGTAATGATGTCATGATAACGATAAAAGGCTTCTACGTGCAAATTTCGAATAAAAAATGTTCAGGTTTCTGGTACAAAAATTTTTTTTTTAAATTTCAAATGTTCAAATCTGGTGCAATTTGCAAATTTTCAGGTACAATTATGCGGGTTTCTACTGCACGTAGTAGTTTAGACCTTTTTGTTCATAATCATAACACCATAACAGTATTACACGGAGAAGAGTCTCCTCTACAAAAATAGCTCGTGCGGAGGAAAATGCCTCTGCAGAGGAAAATGCTTCTTACAAATTGCATTTAGTTTTTCTCAATCAAAAACAAAAACCTACTTTTCCACCTTCCTCGTTTGGGCTTCCTGAGCTAAACTCCGGAATCTTTTGACGGCTCGTAACACCATCGTCTGCGTTTTCTCGTTTCCAAATTCAGATTCCTAGTGACAACATTTCAAATTTCACAACAAGATCGTATATGACCAGCGACGCCGGAAATATACAATGGGTAAATGGGGGCATACGTTTGTTGGAGGGCACTTGAAAAAATTCGAACAGTTAAATATTCGCAATTGTAAGCAAATTCGCTACAGTAAGCAAATAAATTTTTTTTTATTTTCAAACTTTGAATCATGTAGTCTGAAAGAACACATGCAATATACGTTAAATCTGATGAAACATCGGCTGAGGTATGACCTTGTTAAATTATTTCCTTGTATGGTATGACCTTGTTAAATTATTTCCTTGTTGTTTTCGGTTTGGTTCCAATATATATGAACCAAGCCCGAAATGCATCGATTCAATAAAGAAATTCCATTTGTACTAAGAAGGTCATATCTTAGCCAATGTTCGTTCATACTGAAAATTTGAAGGGACTAGAAATCTCTAACAAGCCCAAACATTGTACTTTACAAATGTCCCCTCCCTCGTTTTCCCTATTTTCTTTACCATTATATTTTTAAAGAAAAAATATGCTTTCAGAAAGTCTACCAAAGATATTACTTTCGTATTTCATAATACTAAATATTTATTGGCAAAAGTATAGTATTTTTTGAAAAAGCCCTTGCACCTTCTCAACTTCCTTAAAAATTGCCCCTCCTGCCCCCATATTCCGGCATCGCTGATCTGAACAGAAAATAGGCTCTCAGTAATTATGATATTATTTTTATTAAATAAAATATGGGTTTAGTTTATTCTTAGGTTACAAAGAAATGAATCACTAACACTTTTTGTTAAAAAGCTAACAAAAGAAACTACTCGTTGTCCCTTTAATGCCCCCAAGATTAGTAGCTTTAATTCCTTTATTGTTGCTTGTTATCCATTCATAATGAAGATTTTTTTACAGTAAAAGATTTTACAGATTCAAAAGTCAAAATAACAATCCATCGAAATGGTGTATGTTAACAACAATGCCCCGAGACAGCAACGCAAAAAGATAAGATATGTTAGAAAAAGACGATGCCATGTATCTTGTTTAAATATCTTTACAATTTACAGTTTAAAATAATTTTATATATATACATTTAAAAATAACTTTGATTTATGAATAAATATAATTTAATTTTAAATAACACGCTTCTTATTTTATTTACGATGCTTGGATTCAGCAAAAAACTGCAAAAAATAAATTTATCTTTCTGGCAGTGGATCAGTGGAAAACAAATCTCTTAATCTCAAAAAGCTTCCCAAAATATTGTTTCTGTTGCAGCGTTTCTTTTTAATATCCGGACTTGGTGTTTCCAATAAAACGGTGTGTTTTCATATTCATTCAATTTAAACAAAATACGCTCTGAGCACCGTTTTTAAATATATCCGTTCTTAGTGTTTCAGGGGAAACGCAAGGCCAAAAATCGGATAAACCTTTAACAGTTTTTATTTTAACTCGGGTTAGTGGAAGTCGGGCCTTTACTACAGTCCCATGAAACCTTAAAATCGTGAGTCTTCCTCAGTCTGTATTATTAATTGTTCAGCTATATTCATAATGGTGCATTTAAATGTTCATTTTGAATGTTTATGGCTGAAACACGATTTCAATTGCTAAATGACAGCATTCAGCCAAGTGCAGATACTAAAATAGCCACGGTCAAAAAAACTTTACGAGAAAGATTTTATATTGACAAAATAGTGATCCTGATTTCTAACACAAACAAGGTGTCTCCACGGATGCGCTTAAAATCTGATCAAAAAAATAAGATAATGTGCCCAAATATAATGTACTGAAGCTAATCCATACAATATATCCTCTAATAAACGCCTTATCTCAAACAGATGCCCCCTTTTCACATAAAAACGGAAATGAACGTCTCCTTCTGATGAACACACCGAATATTTACGAACGCACCACACCATATAGAGCAGCACTTATTTAAAAAAAAATAGAAACTAGTCTTCCAAATAATTTTAATAATAAATTTCATGAAAGCCCCAAAATACGGCATTTTTCAGATTAATAAATTAATTATGAATTTTAAGAGATTACAATTCTAACATTTTAATATAAAATAACAGCTTTTATTTAAGTTTTACCAAACAGTTTTATGTATATATTTTTTTAAATAACACTTTAATATAATTTCTAATTATCAAAATAAATTACTGACATACATATTTCAAATCAATTTAAAAGTTTAAAAACTATTTTTAATGGTTTATCGTTTCAACACTTATTAGTTGGCATCTTCTTAGGAACAGAAGAATTTTTGCGAAAGATGGGCAGAAAAAAGTTTTGTATTTTTCATCATTTAAAAGAAAATAGTTAAGTTGTCCACCCGAACCCTTCGTAGATGATCCTTTGCAAGTTAGGCTCCATTTTCTGCAAATAAAGTTTAATTAAATTTGAAGTGAAATGTTTTCTTTGTGTCATGACGTCATGACCTGTACGGATGCTCATGCACAAAAAGGAAAGAAATCAAAGCAAGAGAACAAGGAGAAATTTTGCAAAACAAAAGATTGCTGTTTCGAACATAACAATACGATTTGCGATTTGAAAGAATGGAGTTCGCACCTTTGAATGCACTCAACCAAATCAAAATAAATAGAGAAAGCAAAACTTTATGGTTTCGTTTGTTATGATTGTCTTGTTGGCAGCGTTGAAGGTGTGAAATCTATTCTTTACAGTGACACATTGTATTGTCGTGTTCATAATTAAATCTTTTCTTTCATAAAATCCTCTTTTGTTCAAAGATAATATAAGAATTGTTGATGCTGATTTGCCTCTACGAATTGTTGGAATATAACACAAAACGGCCTAAAATTATTTCTCTTTTACAAACATAAATAATAGTATGTGTTTGCAAAATGAATCGGATAAACACGATATAAAATAGTTTCAAAAATAAATTGCACGCATGCTAAATCTCCTCAGTTTACTTTCGTTAATGACGTGCGTATATATATATGTGCGCGCGTGCACTATATAGATAAGTGCGTGTTGGTGTGCACCATTTAGTGCGTGTTAGCGTGCGCTTACGGAGTTCGTGCTTGTTAGAACTGTGCAAAAAAGAATTAATAATGTATGATAATGCATGTATATATATAACATTAAATGCAAATAACGATATGAAATAAATAAGGGATCGCATTCCAGAAACTTTCTGACTTTCCTGATCCGGCAAAATAGTAGATTTTTTCCGAGCTGTGCTGATTTGATTTAACGTGCTAAATATAGCAATTGAAATTTGTGGGGAAAGTCGGAAACAGTCGGAGTATCGTAGCAGAATCAAAAAATTTCTCCGAATTTCTCCAAATCAGGTAAAACGGATTCGGAAAAACATCTGAAACTCTTTCTCCGATCAATGGGTTGCGATCCCAAATATGCATAATACATATAAATTTCAAAGCATTTTTATTATTTGAAACTGAAAAACAAAGCTTTAAAAAAATATTAAATACCTTCATTTTTGCCACCATTACTTCAGTGGACTTAACAGCCGCAGCCTCTTTTTCGTCCGAAACTATTTCCGGGGGTATCCAACCATCTTTAAAAATGGGTACATAAGTAGAAATTTTCTTTTCGATGAACATTGGTGCAGACCTGAAAAAGAAATATCCTCTGATTATACACGTGTTTTGAGCACCATAATTGCAAAGCTAAATAAAAAAAATTACTTGAAACATCGCACTTGTGTCAAGTCAAATTCTATTTGAAGGAATGCCATTTGTAAGGAAGGAATCCACGTTTTAACATTAAAACAATCTGCTTGCTCCTATACCGACTTGGGAGTTTGATCAGTGAATCTGTTCAATGAAGTAAACTTGGGAGTTCAAAATTGTACATACACACTTAAGTGGCCATGAAGCAAGCATGTTTATTTAATGTCAAAACCTGGGCTGGAAATAAATGATGGTTCTCTTCAAATTAACTTGAAAGCTCACAAATTAAAGTGGACTGGAAATGAAAGATGTTCCTTTTAATTGCCTTGAAAGCTCACGAATGAAGGCTATTTTTATTTCCAGTCTTGGACATGTAAACGTGGTCTCAAGTGACTGGATGACATCCCAAATTACAAGTTTGCCCGTTGGACATCGTTTTGTGTACAATTTAAGATTTTAGTCTCACAGATTTCGAGCTACAGCCCTGCAAACGGACATAGTTTTTCTTGGGGTCATCCGGTCTAATAACAGCAGTATTAACGTATTAACTATCACCCAAGGGGAAAAACCGACAATATAATTTCAAACGAAGAAACGACGTTATCAAAACCTCGAATTATTCTAAATCGTCAATGAAAACGACGGTTTCTTTCTTTCTTGATGAGTCTTAACACAAAAAACAATGACAAAATTAAAATGAAAAATAACATAATTTCATATTTTTACAAAGACAAACTTTCAAATCGTGCAAAATTCAATAAACACTTACTGTGGGAGATTCCAATTAGGCCCCAAAGTCTTCAAAAATGCTGTCTCGCGTGAGTCTAAACAATTCATAAGTAGATCAATCGCAGCTACTGTCAGCAAGGGAGTCATAACACTTTGGGCTGCATTCAAACTACAAATAAAATGAACTCATTTCTAATTTTCTGCGTTCAATCAAAAATAACTTCATTTACTTTCCAAAACTTTTGACTGAAGAAGTCCTAGAAGTGACAGCAACACAAATAAAAAACCAATGCTTTTGAATAAGCCACCCTCTCGAATAAGCCACCCTCTCGAATAAGCCCCCCTCTCAAAGGTCGAATTTTGAGTAAGCCCCCCCCCCCCGGGGCTTAACCGAATTATTACGGTAAGTTAATTTTCCATTAATTTCAAGAATTATATAAGAATTTTAAGTTGGTTAGCATGTGTTACCCCCTGCAAAATAAAAACTCAGATGGATTTACCAGTTCGTTGAAAATTAATCCGGAGGTGGAGAGTCATTTTATTGTCAAAACTTGTTTCGTACAAAAATTGTTTGAGCAACTGAAAAAATAATTTAAACTCACCCAAGTATTTTGACAATGATATCCAAAGGAACGAACAAATAGTGAATCAGCTCTGGAGCATTCGGTTGATTAATATGAGATTTGAGTTTCCCCTGATGAAAATAGTGCGTTAACAAGTCTTAGCACGAATGAAATAAATTGTGGTAAACGTACAGTGCTTATTCAATTATCCGGCTTTCTCGGGACACGGGATTTCAAAATGCGTGCGGATAATCCAAAATTCCGGATAATCGAAAATATATAATGACCGCAGAAACCAGCATAAATCGACAAGAGTAATGTTTTAAAGTTTTCTTTTCTAAAGCACACATGGCCACACACTAAATACTCTTAAAATACAAGTCTTTGGCTGAATACGCGATGCCTCACGCTTGCTGGCGGCCATTTCCCGCAACTGGGCCAGGGTAGAAATGTTTGCAAGGGATGCCATAAGGTTTTTTTTTTACATTTTTGACGAATCGAAGTCCAGATAAACGGTGGGTCGGATAATTTAATAAGTACTGTATTTGCTATGCAAAAATAAATGCAACAGAAACTCACAGTAAAATTTATATATAGTTTAAAAATGAAAGTCCATTTAAAAATAGATGTCAAATA
This sequence comes from Phacellophora camtschatica, assembly GCA_036873815.1. Taxonomy (NCBI): domain Eukaryota; kingdom Metazoa; phylum Cnidaria; class Scyphozoa; order Semaeostomeae; family Ulmaridae; genus Phacellophora; species Phacellophora camtschatica. The sequence continues at coordinate 9,476 of JAYJMH010004564.1, read as the reverse complement.
AAATTTGCGAAAAAGCAAAATTAATGATTGAACAGAAATTTATTCGCGCAATTCATGTAACTGTAGTAGATATTAATAAATCACAACTGAGTGAATTATTTTGAGGTAAACTTTAATGAAAAACTTTTCTAAAATTGACGATTTGCTCAAACTATTTTGTTCTACTTACTAGTAAGATGAACGAGTATTTAAATTTTTGAAAAATATCATCAATTTTTTCTCCATTTGGGCCTTTTGAAAGTGTTCGTTCCCTTTCTGCAGAAAAAAATCAAGTAATTACATTACAAGTTAAACAAACATTTCAGAATTGATTCTGTGAAGAAAACAATGAGTAAAACAATAGCCTATTGTTGGATTCTGTGAGGAAAACAATGATTAAAACAATAGCCTATTGTTTATGAAACAATACCCTGGACTCGCTGTATTATATGCACTGAGTGACCCAAAAAACTATTTTCGTTTGCAGGGCTGAGGCTCAAAATCCGTGAGACAAGCATAGCAATTTCAAATTGTACTCAAAACGATGAACAAAGGGCAAACTTAAGAGTTTGGGCAATCATTCAGCCAATTGCAATAACGTTTACATGTCCAAAACTGGAAATTAAAATAGCCTTCATTCGTGAGCTTTCAAGGCAATTAAAAAGAACACCATTCATTTCCAGTCCACGTTTTGACAATAAAACAACCTACTTGAATCTATATCTTCTTGGGGAGTTTGATCAGTAGGAGATCAGTGAATCTTTTCGATTTTTAAACTCTAAGAGAACCTTCCAAGAAAGCAGGTTGTTTTAATGTCAAAACATGGACAGAAAATAAATGCTGTTTCTTTTTTCAAATTAACTTGAAAGCTCACATGTAGGCGTGGTCACAGATGATTGGATGATATCGCAAACTCTAAGTTTTTTTTTCAAGTGGCCTGTTCAGACATTGCAGGACTTTTTTTTTCAAAAAGTGAACATGCAGGAAATTTTGTAGAATTTTGTCGAAAGTTACGTTGTTTATTATGTTAAATTGCCAATATCTTGCAGGAAATTTGTAGGCAAAATTTGTTTGGTCGCAAGCATCAAATAAAAATCTCTAGCCATGCCATGGTGCTAGTTATGATTTGCAATAATATATATTTTTTTAAACTTACAAAACATAACAACTTGCAAGGTACGGCCTGGGTTAAACGTCACGCTTCTCATGTGCCGAACCGAATACAATTTAGTTCACCGGTAGCGCGATTTTAGCACGGCAATTCAAACGTCGCCACTCTTAATGTGTCGCGCTTAATATGATCTAAATTTGAATCGAGTGAACAGGGTGTTTCCTAGCAACCATTGATGACGCATCTTTTTTATTTTATGTTTTGGCGGTTTACTCCCCATTTATCGTCATCATGGCTCCTACATATAAATTAAAATTTTGATGCTTAAGCAAATAATCCTTGCAAACCGAAGACGTCGCAAAATTATCGAACAGGGAATCGCATTCATGTTGCTAAAATGTCTGCGAATGATAACAGCTTGTATGTTAGTGAGTATGCTTTCGTTTGCCAAAAAGAACTGTCGCTCTCCGAACATGCAGGAGGGTTGAAAGAAACTATGGTTGGTGGGATTTAGTGTGGAGTACATACAACGAGGAACGTTTTAAGAAAACCTTTGGGGTTTTTAAGAAACCTTTTATGTTTATACGGTATAAAGCTTTTCTCTGCGCATGCCCTGCCTCGTTTGAGAACGAAATTGATTTTTTTTATCTATGCGTAATGTATGCATTTAGTTCGATACACGAGAAGCGCGACGTTTAACTTCGCGACATTTAACTCCAAGCCATGCCAGTGTCGCGCTAGCGTTCATGGCCCGACTGGATCAGTCGAGTCAAATACATTCTGCCGTGCTTAATCAAATCTGTCGTGTTTAATCAAGTTAAACGTCGCGCTTCTCGTGTGCTTAATACATGTATTTGGTTCCGCACATGAGAGAAGGCAACGTTTAACCCTGGCCTAAATGTAACCACAGTATGGTGACGAATTGAACTGAATAAATGAATAACCAAAGTATCATGATGATGATCAGAAATGTGAATACAAACCATATTTCTGCTTCATGCTCTTCTTACGACCTTTCCGGCTCAGTTTCTTTCTTGCATCATTCATCTGTTTCAATTCAACAATGAACTCTTCTATTTCCTCAATGCATTTATTCAAAGCAGTCTAAGAACAGAAAGATTTACATACAATCAAAGTAAACTTGCACGAGTCCCCGTCATGAAACAGTCGTCCAAAAAAATAGTCGTCCAAAAAAATAGTCGTCCAAAAAAAGTCGTCCAAAAAATTTTCGTCCAAAAATAGTCGTCCAAAAAAGCACAAAAATATTAACTTTTGGAAGACTGATTTTTTGACGAAAATTTTTTGGACGACTATTTGAAACTGTCCCGAACAATAGAAACAAAAAATTCCATTCCCCTTGGTTAAAGACTGCATTCACTTAAATAGGCTAGCTAAGTAGAGCATATCAATATAAAATTTTACGAAAGTGGGTTCCCTGTGAATTATCTTGATACCTAAGGCCCTGTTTACACAAGACAGGACGAATATTCGAGACCGGACGAATATTAGAGATCGGACGAATTATCGTGCAGACGAGAATTTGTCCAGTTAAGCTTCCCGTTTACGCAAAACCCGGCTAACCGCACTAATATTGAATTGGCGAAAAGTTGGCGAAAAGTTGGCGAAAAGTTGGCGAAAAGTTGGCGAAAAGTTGGCGAAAAGCGTTGGCAAAAGTTGGTGAAGGACTCTTTTACCTTGTAAACGGCGAAGCGTACGAATTTTCATCCGGTCTCGTGTAAACGGGGCCTTACAAATTCTTTAGCAATATAAATGCTATATTTACCTTCTATTTTATTCTATCAGAAAAATAACTAGCTACTAACCAAGGAGCACCTGTCTTACATAGTGTCCAAAACTAAATTAATAATATAATTATATATGATAATAATATAATTAACAATATAATAATATAAATTAATAATATAATAACTACAGTAACAATGATGAGAATACAACAAATCCCCGTTGTTAAGAAATTGGATATTTAGCTTAAGCCTCATTGTTTATCAAATAATTATATTGTTATTATATTGTTCTACTAAAAATTTTGAGCCTCAGTTTTTTAATTTTAAGTATCTTGATAGCGAGGATCTACTGTTATTAATAAAGGGCTGCACTGGTTCCCTCTGTTCGCATTTTTGTTGTGTTGGTAACAACAAAAGTTGCCACGTCTATAGGGAAAGTTTTATATCTGGGGGATAGACCGGTAAAACGGGGGCCGTGTGACAAAAAAATATTGAATGATCGGTTTCGAAAATGGTCATGTTTACCCCCCTTCTGCTGCGAAAATTCAATCATTAAGCCATTTACAAGTAATTCATTCCGGGGGAGGGGATGAAACGGAAAGGTTTACTTACAACGTCTCTGTTTATTCGCTTCTCGCGTACATCCTTTGGAATATAATCAGATGCAGTTTTACTAGCGTTCCGTGAAATAAGAGGTTTTATTTTCGATTCTTCATCAATCTTTTGAAAGGCTTCAACTCTCTGGTGTACTCCAACTCCGTGCACTGGACTACCAGGCTAAAAAAGCAACACAAAATCGTCAAATACTTAAAAAATAAATAAGTTTATCGATAAGTTCTCAGCTTTTTTTTTCATCCATGTAAAAAATCCTTTCTCCTAAACCCTCGAAACCCATCCATAATAGCGGTACATATCCATTTAAAAACAGAGGAATCAGCCTTATTTAATTTCTCGTGAGTTTACCAAACATGCGCAAATGCGCAGAGCGTCGCTGGGATCTGGGATCGCTGATTTTTGAAATTCATGCTTCGATCGAATATTTTTGGATTGCTCCAGTCAGTCGTAGCTAACTGTCGCGGACGCATAATTTTTTTAACCTCAGCGACAGGGTGTCGCTTGCGTCGCTACGATCACTGATAAAGGTAAATTGTAGTTTCCATTTGATCACTCACATCGCTCCGGTCACTGGACAATTTTTCAGCGATGGGAGCGAGAGCGACATGAGCATCAAATAGAAACCAGACTTCGGCTAACTAAAATTAATTAAATAAAGCTGTACTAGACACATAAAAAGCTATTTTATCAGGTTTTGATGGAATTGTTTTTTGAGGAACGGAACTCTAAAAGGCACTCTCTTTTTGTGCTTTGATCATAGTCAATGTTGTGTTGTGTCAAATATTGGGCGGAACACGATTACCATTACATTTCTCTGAGTTCATTGATAAAGGTCACCTCTAAAACACGGTTATGGTCAAGGTCGTCTCTCCACAAGATCCTGATTTAAAAAAAAAACACAGGTAGCCTCGATGCAAAAACGAAGCAAAGAAAAACAGAACACCTAAAAACTCAAAAATTTTCACCACAGATCAAATACAATCACTCAGGTGATCAGGAATTCCCAAAATTGTCGAAAGAAGGTCAACCACGAATATAAAATAACGAAATGTTTTCTTCATTGTGGCAAATTCCTTTACACCGTGGTAAAAACTGATCAGCATGAAAGATGTTAGCTTCGGAAATTGTCCTCGATGGATTTAAATAAAAAATGACTTCATAGTTTCTCAACCTAACTTTATTCCTGCACCTTTGCAGAAGAGAAGAGCACATGAATCAGTTCACCCTGGAATGACTTTAAATGGAGGCATGCCGAAACAAGGTGACAGCAGGGACAGTCCAGGGTGTGGTCAAAGTGCTTTTCAAACTCTGTGCCCTGCCCCCTTTTAAATGCTTCTTTCATCCCTCCAAACACTTAAAGTGAAACATCACCAACATCATAAAGCAAAGATTTTGAGTGTGAAACAACCCTTTTGTACGTTGTTCAGTTCATGACAAGAAACAACAGAATGTTTACTTGAATGTGGGAAATATGGCAAGCTATTTCATTATTAAAGTGCATGACACGAACATTTTTGTTTTCTCATCTAAAAGGCCATTGACAAAACGGGTGACAGTTCTTGACATTTCTTATAGTTCCCAAGATATTATGCTTAGGAGTTGAGTCCCCAGTGTCCGAATTTGCGATGCGTGAAACTACGAGAATTTGCAAATTTGTGACGAAATATGTTGGTGATGATTACTCGAAAGTTACTGAAGCAAAGTCGATGAACCTTGGTAAGTACAACAATTACACTTTTTATCACGAAAGTGTCACCTTCAAACCTTTTTATTTCAAAAACTATATTATAACAGATATTTAAAAATAGAAAAAAGCTTAGGGCTTCTTATCATATGCATTCCTTCGTAGCTATTAAAGAGTAAATATTTTCGTGAAGGAGAATCAGCAGATATTAAGAGCGAACACACAGAGCAGAGACGACGCTAACAGAAAAAGCAAGATATATATATATATATACAAAAGAAATAGTGGAGCAATGTAATGATCTAACAGTCTAATGGGCGAAGAAGACAACATCAAATAAAGACGAAAAGAGGAAATTAAATTCTCAGTGATATCGAGCACAAGCGTAGGTGTTTTATCCAGGTGTTTAAATGATTGTTACGTTTTCATTTAATCTCTTATTTCTGTATTCTGAAGCTTCAATGATAAAAATAGCTGGAGCACTCATAATTTGATCAATACATTAGTATTTGTCATTATTTTTAAAAATTGTTGGTCTGTAGACATTGATCCCACTATAACAAGGATAATAAGAGGGTTTCTAAAAGCTTTATATGCAGGGCAGACAATTAAGAAGTGCTTTTAAAAATTGTACAAACACAACACAAACAAAAATATTCTGGAATTTTAATAGACTCGGAACGTTTTTTGGGCGTTAAACGAATACAATATTTGGCTCAAACAATCGTGACAGTTCAAAGCTAAATAACACTAAAGCTTGACACTATATGATACTAATTATTCCAGAATTTGATATAAACATAAGAATTGAATAGGCTACTATTGATAATAAATAGGCTCCAAACATTTTGGGCGGGTCGTATAACGGGACAAACCTCATCACGCGCAAAACAACCGTGAAAAATTACAACTAATTAATTCCTAAAAGATTAAAAAAGTATTACCTTGACATCGGATGCGTGGCCACTTTTATGTTCAATTCTTTCATCATGAGCATAGCCATTATTTACAACTGCGCCTGACATTTTCGTGACCTGAAATCAGAATCGATAACATGAAAAAGCAGGCTCAAGCACAATTCAACGCGAAACAAATATCTAGTTCTTGTCAAGAATGCAAATCTTATGTTTCCACAAAAGCCAAACTATTCAATGTGGCTTTGCAGTGAACAAGGGAACCAGACAACAAGTTGTGGAGTGTAAAACATGGACTCGTAGTGGGGGATCCCAAACATATAAACGTGGTGCAACAAACTTTGTCTAATGTTTGTTGATTATTTTGACACGATCCTCTAATCGCCTCTGCGAAGGAGAGTGTTATTTCGAGAGGAGCCTCACCAAGCAAAAACTTCCTAACAAAAAGCACTACATATCCCCAATTATCAAAGTTGCGACGATTTTCTATACATTGATTGACTGCCCTCAACACGAAAAAAACTAACATCATCAAAGGGGGTGAAGCTTCTACAGTAGAACTTCGATAACTTGAACCCGCAAGGGAAACAAATTTTTTTTTCGATTTATCGGGAGTTGCCGGGGTTCTGCTGTATTTCAAATCCTTGAGGAGTACTGCTGTGAATTTTTCATCATATTATTGGCAGCATACATCAGCCTAACTCTAAAAAAAATCGAAAAATATTAAGAAACCGAACATGCTGGCTTTTAAAAACCGTTAAAATTAAGTACGTAATTGAGTGAGTGATTTTACTCAACGTGCCTAGCCTGCAAAGTCTCCAGATGACTTGTTTCCAGCAATGGACAGAAGTCAAACCATACACAAACGCAAGCAAGCTGGTACTCGTTTTACCTACCTCGGAAGGATGGAAAATCGAATGAACTTTGAGAGTTGAAAAATTTCAAAGTTACACGTTTTTTATTAGAAACAAGGGTCAGGTCCCAGCACTAAAAGTTTCTTAAATTGTCTATTGTTCTCTATTGTTATGAGAAACAATAGAACAATAGGTGTTTCTTATGAAAAAATGCATGCAATGATTGCCTATGAACATAAGTAAATAAGCAAGTATTACATGCCAATATCACATGCCAATAATTCACATGCCAATATCACATGTAAATATTACATGCCAATAATTCAAGATGGCAAGATAATTTTGTTTTGTAATATCAAGCTCATTTTCCCAAATTCCTAATTCCACATTTAACATTCCGGATTTCAAACGAGTTATAAGAAGCCAAAGTTACTCATGACAAAGAATGTGCTTTGAAATATTGAGCCACGAAAAAATGCAAAGATGAACGAAAATACAAAAACATAAAATACAATAGAGTACAAAAGGATTGCTGCTAAGAAACAGTCCTGCATTTCCAATTTCAAAAGATGACATCGTAAAAAAATTTATAAGAACGTCGTTTTCCTTTGTGTTTAGGAATCTTATGCAAGAGACAGGAAAACTTAAACAGTTTGATTTATTTAATGCTTCGACAGACATCTGATACCCTCACATCTAACAATTCCGCGGCCCCAAAGCCTCACAACCGCAAGGCACGCGAGTCAACACACCATCATCATCATCGTTATTATTAAATGTCACACATATGCAGTTGGGGTAAGTAATACTATGGAATAATAATGTTATTAATTAGGAGTTCTCTTTACCAACCAGTGATGAAAGGGGAGCCCCATTTAAAATAACAACAACAAAGATGAAAAACTACAGCAAAACAAAAAATAAGTTGAATGCCGCAGGGGCAATGAGCCGCATTAAAAAATAGACACCAAATGCTCGTTCAACAACTACAATAACCAATATCTGATGCGATTAAAGTGTTGCCAAGCAAGCAAGCACTCAAACCACAAAAGAATCCAATGAAACAGAATATAAACAAAGATTTAGACGCCAAGACGCCCCTGCGCAGCTTTTTTCATTATTTTGGTTTTTTTGTTTGCAGGGGTAAAATACAAAAAGCAACGTCAACGACGACGGCAGCGTTAACAAGTACCTCGTATCCTTTTTTTATGGTTAATTTCCAAAAGATATACTGAAAGTGTGCAAACGTTAAATCCCAATGAGATCCTGAAGTTGTCTTTCGGAATTAACATCGCCACAACTTTTTGTTTTCAGTTTTCAACACAACGTAATGGCCGTTCCCAGTAAAACTAGGTCACATTACTAAAGGTGTTGCCACTTCCTAAATTCTGAAATAGGCAAAAATGCTCCTGACACATTCAATGTGATATAGTAAGAATTTACCTTGTTGAGCATTCCTCTTCGCATGTTGATGTCCCTGCTAATGGTCGATGCCTGTCAAAACAAAACAGTATTTCTGTATATGTCGACATACAACTCGTCACATTAATTCCAATAAACTCAACACCAAAAAGCCGATAAATTCGTCGTCATTATAATCATCATTACTTTAGCAAAATTATCTGAAAGCCCATCACGTTTAATTGACAAATTATCTAGAGGCTCCTTTATACTTGTAACTGAGACATGAGGTCAAACATTTTCAGGTACGGCCCCAGACGATTATAGAAGGGGGTGTTGCGAAATATTTGCTGAGTAGAATTAGAAATTTGCCAATAAATAGTAAGCTCAGCTTTGCAGAATAAATACCGTTTTACATTGCCAGAGGGGTGTCAGACCCCCACACACCCCCACGAGGCCGGCCTTGAACTTTCTTTAAAAGTATCGAGGCTGCACGCAGGCTATATACCATGTGGCCAAAAAAAGAAGCATAAACGTTTGATCACCAGAAGAAACAAAACGGTACATTGTCAGCCAAAGATTAACTTTGGCAAAAATATTTTTTTTGGATTTTTTAACGATTAAAATCTTAAAATTCGAGGATTTTCTGAAAATTTTCAACTTATTTGCTTCCTACATTTTACGCGGTTGGTTGTGGTTCTTTCCCTTTGTCCATACACAAAGAAAGAAGAAAGCAACAAAGTTAAAGCTGGAATTCTTCTAGCTTCCAAAATGACTGAGGTTTTAGCAAATATTTGTGAAATTTTAGTTCTCTCCATTATTGTGTAGATGTGGAAAGCAAATCCAAAATTGATCCCTTAATTTCAGTGCATTTTGACATTTTGACGATTTGGCGAGCTCAAAATTTTCTGGAAATAATTCATTTTGGAGATCTTAACCATTAAAAAATTCGAAAATAATTTATTTTAATTTAGCTTAATCTTTATCTGATAATTTACCGTTTAAATCATGGAAATCGATTTAAATCGATTCAATTTTCTACGGATGATCAAACATGTAAACTTTTCTTTGGGTCACTCACCCGTATCTACTTCTAAAGCCCCGGTCAAACGAATTGAACATTTCATTGAACAACGTTGAACATTTGGAAAGTCATGTTGAGTGATGTTGGAT
>JAYJMH010004553.1:0-27052 GCA_036873815.1 Phacellophora camtschatica | reverse complement strand
CCTTACCATATCTGATAAAAATAACCTAAAATAAAAACATATATTTTGAGGCAAAGCCAAAGGCTATAGCCTTATCAAATGTGATAAATATAGTCTAAAATGAAAACACATGTTTTATGTCAAAATCAAAGGCTATAACCTTACCAAATGTGATAAATATAGCCTAAAATGAAAATACATGTTTTATGTCATAATCAAAGCTATAGCCTTTCCAATGTGATAAATATAGCCTAAAATGAAAACACACGTTTTATGTCAAAATCAAAGGCTATAACCTTACCAAATGTGATAAAAATAGCCTAAAATAAAAACATATATTTTGGGGCAAAAGCAAAGGATATAGCCTTACCGAATGTGATAGAAATAGCACAAACTATATAATTTTATTTGGGAAAAAAACCAAGGTTATAGCCTTACCAAATTGGATAAAAATAGCTCAAAATAAAACACTTATTTTAAGGCAAAAACAAAGACTATAGCCTTATCAAATGTGAAAAAATAGTATGCAAGAGAAATGTTTATTTTGAGGCAAAAGCAAAGGATATAGCCTTACCAAATAAGAAAAACATAGTCTGCAAGATAAATGTTTTTTTTTTGGGCAAAAGCTAAGGATATAGCCTTACCAAATGTGAGAAAATAACCTAAAATAAGAAATATTGATTGGGACAAAAGCAGCAGTTATATCCTTACCAAATGTGATAAATATAGCCTAAAATGAAAACATATATTTTGGGGCAAAAGCAAAGGATATAACCTTACCAAATGTGAGAAAAATGGCCTAAAATAAAAACATATATTTTGGGGCAAAAGCAAAGGAAATAGCCTTACCAAATGTGAGAAAAATAGCCTAAAGTAAAAAAATATATTTGGGACAAAAGCAAAGGCTATAGCCTTACCAAATGTGATAAATATAGCCTAAAATGAAAACACATCTTTCATGTCAAAATCAAAGGCTATAGCCTTACCAAATGTGATAAAAATTGCCTAAAATAAAAACATATATTTTGAGGCAAAAGCAAAGGCTACAGCCTTACCATATCTGATAAAAATAACCTAAAATAAAACATATATTTTGAGGCAAAATCAAAGGCTATAGCCTTACCAAATGTGATAAATATAGCCTAAAATGAAAACACATGTTTTATGTCAAAATCAAAGGCTATAGCCTTACCAAATGTGATATATATAGCCTAAAAGAAAAACACATGTTTTATGTCAAAATCAAAGGCTATAGCCTTACCAAATATGCTAATAATGGCCTAAAATAGAAATGTTTATTTGGGAGCAAAAGCAAAGGCTATAGCCTTACCAAATGTGATAAAAACAGCCTAAAACAGAAATGTGTATTTTTGGCAAAAGGAAAGACTATAGCCTTACCAAATATGATCAAAATAGCCTAGAATAACAAAGTTTATTTTGGGGCAAAAGCAAAGGCTATAGGCTTACCAAATGAGCTAAACAAATGCTAAAATAAAAATGTTTGCTTTTGGGAAAAAGCAAAGGCTATAACCTTAAAAGTGAATAAAATAACCGAAAATAAAAACGTTTTCCTTGGGGCAAATGCTAAGGCTATAGGCTTGCCAAATGTGCTAAGAAAGCTTAAAATAAAAAATAATCTTTCGGGGCAAACGGAAAGACTATAGCTTTACCAAATGTGCTAAAAATATTCTAAAATGGAAACGCTTAATTTGGTCAAAAGAACAGGTTATAACATAACTTTTAGGCTGAAAACAGTGCCTTTCATTTGTTCATAAATTGTTGCCAAAATGGTAAGTTCATAGCCCTACTTCTAGGCTGAAAATAAGATTTCTCCAATTTGCCCCGTTTCGTCCAAAATGGCGAGCCTTGCGTTTGGGTTGAAAAGAAGCTTCTTCTAAATGTTTTGCCAAATTGCAATGTTATGGCCTTACTTCTGAGATGAAAAGTAGTTTTTCCAATTTGCCACATTTTAGCCTTGCTTTTAGAATGAAAACAATTTTTCTAAATTCCTAAATTTTTGCCAAAATGGTTAGGTTATTGCCTTACTTCCTGGCCTAAAACGATGTTCTTGCAATATGCCCAATTTTGGCAAAAATGGTAAGGCTAATGGCCGTACTTTTAGCCTGAAAATAAGGTTTTTCCAATTTGGCCAATTTTGGTAAAAATAGCAAGGTTATAGCCTTGCGTTTAGGCTGAAAAATGGTTTTCTTAAATTCATAAATTTTGGACAAAATGTTAAGGGTATAGCCTTACGTTTTAGGCTGAGAACGGCGTTTTTCCAATTTGACCAATTTTAGCCAAGAAGGTAAGGGCTTACTTACTTCCTTATATAATAGGATATTTTTCAATTTGCACAATGCGTTTAGGCTGAAAACAAGGTTTTTCTAAGTTCCTAAATTTTTGCCAAATTGGTAAGATAATTTTAGCTTTACCTCTTAGCAGAAAACTAGGTTTTTTCAATTTGCTCAATTTTTGCTAAAAATTATCAGGTTAGAGCTTTACCTCTTAGCTGAAAACTAGGTTTTTTTCAATTCCTAAATTTTGGCTAAATTGGTAAGGTTAGAGCTTTACCTCTTAGCTGAAAACAAGGTTTTTTTCAATTCCTAAATTTTAGCAAAATTGGTAAGGTTAGAGCTTTACCTCTTAGCTGAAAACTAGGTTTTTTCAATTTGCATAATTTTCTCAAAAATTACCTGGTAAAGCCTCGCGTTTAAGCTGAAAACAGTGTCTTTCAAAATTGCAATTTTTTTCCAAATTTGGCTGAACACAATGTTTTTTAAAATTCTTAAATTTTTGCCAAAATGGTAAGATTATTGCCTTATTTCTTGCATAAAAACCAGGTTTTTATAATTTGGTTAATTTTCGCCAAAATGGCAAGGTTATAGCATTAATTATGCTTTTCAAGGTAGCTCCAATTTCTAGTTTTTTTAAGCATTTTCAAATTACACGCTTTCTTTACAAGACGCTTTTTAGCCCAGGTCGACCACAACCCAAGTTAAACTCTGTGTGATTTACACAGTTAAAATAATTTTCGTCGTGTAAATTGAACCTGGGGTCAACCTGGGTTAATATTAACTAGCGCATGCGTATGTGTGTTTGATTGAGTGAAATGAGACAGACAACGTGGCGGATTGCGTCCAGAAGAAAAGGTTTTTATTAAGGGTTTGTTTAAAGTTGGCCTATATATTCAAACGAAACGCCAGATTGTCAAGGACTAGGCGCAACGAAAAATGACAAGTTACTGCCAGAAAACGATTGGCAAACTAATTGAGAGTGAGACTCAGAATGAGAAAAGCAACCTTAACGATTATGTTTGGCGCTCTTCACCACCCCTTGCCTGTTGAAAGGACATTTTGCTACTTTAGAAAGCATTTCTTCGCGAACACAGTAAAAAATATGCCAAGCTTCCAAGATAAAACATAGAAAATTGCGCCTTTTTCACAAAATAAACACAAAATAACCCGGGGTGAACCTAGGTCGAGCCGATTTACACGACAAAAATGAAGCCTGGATTGGGGTCAACATGGGTTGAAAATGGGATAAAAAGTGTCGTGTAACATTTAAAAATGTATGCAACTTTAAAGATTTTTTTGGGAAGGGTAGGGGGATTTGAAAAAATCAGTCCAAAAATTAGAACAAACCGAGGCTGCAAAACTAGCTGTTGTGATAAAAACCGTGCAGATTGCCATTTGGACATTGATACCTCAAGTTTTTGGTGTGCGTTAAAATAAGGCTTACTTTTTTGGCAAGAATTCAAACCAATTCCTGCAAAATGCGATGTCGAGGCAGAAACCCTCAGTCTTGACAGAAGTGACGTCCAGTCTGTTAAATAACGCAGGGTAACAGAGCAAAGGCTCCACAGAGACTCCTCGGATGAAATTTTATTGGAATATAACATTTACCGAACTTCACATCCAATAAATTGTTGGGGACAATTTCAGCCAATAAAATAAGTTTTCGCATACCTTTATGCCAATGAGACCAATAAGAGCTGAAAGAATTTCCCGAGATAAAACTGATGTCTGCCAGCCCCAGCCCCCTGAACGAATTTACTAATGACTGATATTTCACAAAACAGAACGTTTCATTTTTTGCTCATTTGAAATGTCCTCGTTATATCGAAGCAGAAATATAATACGTTTATACATTTTTAACAATTTGTACATGATATTCGTTGTCCCCGTTAATCTATTACGTTGACAAAACACCGTATTACTACTTTCCATTTTCTACATCACTACAATTAGCATGCTTTAGCATTAGTCGCGCCAATCAACTGGCTAGATGGTGGACTAGAATAAGACTCTGAAAGCAATGTTTGTGGGTGAACGCCATGTTGGTAAGAAAGTCCTTGGTGTAACGAGTCTCTTGGTGAGCAAGGAAACCCAGAGCCTTCCGTTTTCACTTTTTTATTTTTTCTAGATGTCTTTCTGTTTCTTGTTTGTATTCCTTCCTTCTTCATAGTTAGTGGTCTATTGATCTGCAACAAATAACATAAATAATTACTGTATCCTAGGAGACGCAACATACAAGATTTAATTAAGTAGCTGAAGAAGAAAAGATAAAATATTACAGGAATGAATGATATAATTACAATTTGTTAAAATTATATCTAAATTTATTACAAAACCACGTACCCCTAAACTAGAGTGGCAGGATAGCATTAAAAGATCGAAATACCTTGATTCCATAATGGTCCTCTTGGAGGTTTTGTAGGTGCTGGTACCACTATATTACATTTTTGTCCAATGAACAAAAAAAGTATACAAATAAAGTTTATTTTAAACACTCCGTACTATAAATGTTGTGTCTAAATTAATGAAATTATTGATAGTACAGAGACTTTTATTATTATGTGTTCCTGACATCACTCTCGAGGTACTAAACGCAGAATAAGAATAAGTTATTTGCAATGCCTGAAATCAGTGCAATTCACCGTCTGAGAGAATAGCAAACAAAGCAGCACAGTATTTCAACGTAATTTTGTTGTCGTCTACATTTTGTTGTTTCATTTTTTATTTAGTCATTTTTGTTTTTTATTTTTGTTTGTTTTGGTTTTGCATACCAGTTTCCATTTTCTTGTGTACCAGGTTCCGCCACTTATTCTGATTGATGTACCAGGTACCACCGCCTCGGAACTACTGTACCATTACCCTGTCGCCCACCTCAAAATAGCAAAGTTTTTAGAACGTGAAATGCTTTTGTAAGAAACATGAAACACACGAACATATGTAAAACGCTTGAGAAAAGTAGACCATGAAAATTCACTTGCATAAAAATATCATTAAAATTAACATCCGCATTCTGAATTAAATTCTAAAATTTCAAGCTTTCGAAAATTAGCAGAAAAAACTATACACTTACTTTATGCAATTTGTAGTAAAGTCCACATGCGTTGCAAACTGGTTCCCCATTAGAATTTCGCCTCCAAAGAGTCGTTTGTGACGTCTTGCAATTTGAACACGATATCCCAGTTCTTCTTGACTGTGACTAAGATGAAATCGAAAAAAAAATAATCCGACGCTGTCTGCTTAGTTTTTGAAAATCTATATTCAAATAGATTTCAGCAAGAATGTTTACTCTTACATGCCTAGTTGCCGGGGGGGTTGGGTTGGAATAGTAGGGGGTTGGGTTAGAGTAGTAGGGGGTTGGAGACAATTTTTGGATAACCTACTAAGGGGGGTATAAATGGGTCTAATGCCCAGTCCGTTTAAGGTACATGAAAGGGAAAAATCTGTCCACACCCCTCCAATACGTGTTGACCCAAATTGAAAGCTGCGCGGAGACTATCCTCCAACTGCCGTTTCTAATGTCGCATCAACGAGCATAAAAAACACAAATTGGGACGACGATCAACAAACTTTAAAAACACAAATTGTAAAAGACGACGATCACCAAACACCCCAAAACACACTGCAAAAGACAACAAGACGCAGTTGTTGTCCAAACACAACAGGTCAAGAATTTAGTTTTCCAAAGAACAAAAGTTTGCATATATTTGGGGGATTTTTTTCAAACCTTTTATGATGTTGGCTTGTCTGGAAAAAAATATTTCGTGTATTTAAAGCACTGTTTAGAATTGGCGAAGAACAATTTTATAATTGTTGGAAATTGAGATGCAATTAAGCTGACGATGGCCAGCTAATTGGATCAACAGTTAGTTTTTTTCCAAAGCCAAATTGTTGAGGCAACAACGCATAAAATGTTTACGAAAGTGGATTTTTCTTGAATCAAGTTGCGTTCGGCTTAAAACAAGAAGCAGTGTGCAACCTCGTTCTGATATTTTCGGAAAAGAGATACCCCTCTGCAACAAAACGAGGGTCTAGATGGGGGGTGCGTCATAACAGTTAACTTAAAAAAAATTCACGTTCCAACACCTAACATTAAAAAAAAATTCACGGAGAAGTGTGCCTTTCGTGAAAATTGCTCCCTGCTCCCATGCTCACATCTTTTTTTGTTATTTTACCTGCTTTCTTTTACATAATATAGAAATTTTAAGATAGCTATTCAATCAATGTGGAATTCATCATTTGGAATATACTGGAATATAGTAGTACAGTCGACACCGGGGATGGGGAGGGGGGTTATTGAAAAAACCTTTAGTTCCCCAATAAATTTAGTCCCCCTGGACGCCTGCATAAAACTTTTCTATGAAATCATTGTTCTATGTCATTCTGAGAACAATAAGCAGTCTGCAGAAGTTTCCGCAGAAGCCCCCAGAAGCAGTGTTCAGTAGTATGTTGATTCAGTTTCTGTTCTTTTGTTTTTTGCTTGAGCCAATGAAATCACAGAAAGCGAGGAAGTTACGAAGATTATCTCTTTTGAAATATTCCTAGAAATAAAGTTGAGAAGAGTGTCTTATGCTGATTTGGCAGCCATAGTTAAGGTGGGAGAAAAATGTGGGTATTAATGAAATTGTGATTTTTTTAGGTCAACAAAAGTAAACAAGTTCTTACCAATCTTCGTTTTGGTTTTATCAGTGGTCGACTCGCTCCATTCATTTTATGATACAAACCACAAGCATTGCAAAGGTAATGACCATGTGCATCTCGCCTCCACAATGGTGTCGACGTTGCCCCACAGTTCATACATTCACGATTTTCGCCTGAAAAGTGAAATATGAAAAATGAAATATGATACGTCGTCAGTAGATCTCTGGGAAAATTAAAACTAACCACATGACGGTAAAAAATAAATAACATATAGACCCATTGCTAACATTAATCCCTTGCGCTTCGAATGAAAAACGAAAGTCCCAAGCACAATTTTAACGACAAGATTGACGTCGTATCGACAACGAAACAACTTGATGATTAGACTTATTACAATCGTCGTAGTTAGGCTTTACGACACTACGACTCGTAACAATTAAAGGAACTTTCTGGGCTTGGATTTCCCGTCTCTTAATTGTAATTCGAATTTAAAACAATGACAAATTCCAACTGAAGAATAATATAACTCTTAAACTTTATGTATCCCAAGAATATATCCCAAGAATGTATCCTAAAAAGTTTGGATTTCCACAGAACTTGGGCTCTAATAAATCCAGTCAATGTAATGATTATGTCGTTATTACGTCTATATTTCGTTGAATGAGAAAGATGAGAGGATTTAAGAAATCATGACTTGACGTTGAATCAACATTGAACCGGCGAGCTTTTCATACAGCAACGTCTATTCATTGTGATTCTGTTCCTTCACAGATGTCGAACACGATCGATTTTGTCCATACGCAAGCCGCAAAGCATCGTAACACGACCGATTTTGTCCATATGAAAGCCGCAAAGCATCGTAACACGACCGATTTTGTCCATATGCAAGCCGCAAAGCATCGTAACACGACCGATTTCGTCTTTGACCCATGTAGTTGGGGTCAAATCATGTCCCGGGTCCAATAAGCCCAATGAGTACTCACTCATAGGTCGATTATCGTGCGCACACGGCAAATGTAGGTCTTTCATAATATCAAACATGTTTGATTTGAAAGACGGTATTTAAGGTACACAAATATATCGTGTGCTGGTACCCTGAAGGTTGTTTGCCTGTATATACTATCTGCATCATTGTAGGTAACAAGCTAACATAAAGATTTTCTCGATATAAAATAATAATAATGAGCTCGGAATGAGTGAAAAACTTTTGCTTTCGCTAATAGACTACTGTGTCCGTATAAAATACATGAGCCCATACTCTTAGCTCCGAAAAATGTCTGACTGATAGCGTACCTGATTAGCAGAATAATAGGTTAAGTGGTCAGCTGGTTACACAATCAACAATAAGTAACCCAAGGAAAGTAGCTTTCGTGAAAGTGGCTTTAACAAAAACAGTAACAAACAGTGAGCGTTAGTGTTACGAAGCGACTACTGCCAGCCTCGCTATGATAACGTAAGAAGAGTCGTGTTTGTAAAATCATGTAACAACTTGACATGACTTAAAATATTATCACGTGCATTTTCCATTGTCTCTAAATTGCAATTAAATTTCCATTTAAGATTCAAAATAAACTAAATTTAAAAAATGTAGTTTATGTGTCTGTGTAGATTTTTAGAATTTAAAGAAAGCATTGCTGATTATTTTCTCTCCGGAAACTTGCATTGCAAAATTTGCAACCCCACAACAAATTCGTAAGTGTAAAATTCTTGACCACCTGCGGACTTTTTCGTGACTCACAGAAACAACCACAACGTCTAAACGTACTGAATGGACAGTGAAAAGAGTAATTGCTGTGGATAATGTGAGTCTGTCCCAACAGCAAAACACGTCTCATGTGGTAAATGGGAGAATAAAAGAACCATTACTCCATGTAGGATCTAATTGAATTTGGGAAATTATTGCAATACCATATTTAATAGAAAAAAAAGTTGTAAAGGAAGTTTGCTCACAGGCACAGATTCCATAACCTTGAGAAAAATAGGATTTATTTTTGGTTGAATAAAAGACAGTGGATGATGAAATTAGGGTTGAACCTATGGTTTGCCTTCCAATTCTGTCTCAATTGGTGTTTCTGATATTGTGAGGTTGTTTTTAATGATCTTCTAACTTAATTAGAATGCGGAATATGGGAAATTATCCAACAGTAAATGAGTTTTTATTAAAAGGTCTTGGAGTTGACAATCAATGATCCTATTAGTTTTAAGTAATCATGGGTTCTCCAGCTGCAGCCTCTTTCGAAATACAAAACAGAAACGAGGTTCTCGCACCCATTCTATCTGCCGTTGTCAAATTGCCAAACGTAATGTTAAACATTGTCTCTTTTCCGAAGAAAAGTAATAAGAAAGCAATCTAATGGAAACTAAAAGAAGGAACATTCATTTGAATAGGAGAAAGTGAGGCGTATCGGAATTTAAGTCCTTTCTTGCCAAACTGTCAAATATTTAACTAAAAGTCAAAAAAACATCAGGGTCGCATAGTAACTGAGCGGAGGAGGACGGTTGAAGAAAGAAATTATGTGCCACGCCCAACCCACGCCTAATTTCAATTGTTTAATTAGGAAGGTTTCTAAAGATTAAATATTACGCTCGAAGGAAGGTTGATCACTTTTCTAGACTATTATTTAACAGTGCACTCTGAGGAGTGTACTCCTCCGCAGACGTAAAATAATAAAAAAATTCCTCCGCAATGGCAAAACATCCTCCTCCGCAGAAATAAAGTTATTTTTTAAATAACAATAATGCAATAGTATCCGCATTGCTCATGGACTGTGTTAGCGTTGAACACGTGGAGGCATTCTATTATAACTAAAGACATATGTTGCTGCACATTCTGACATATTTACGATTAAGAAAATTGTGCCAGCGATTGTGTTTGCAAAAAGTAAGCGAAAAATCATTCGTGTGTGTGTAAAGTTCCAAAATAGATCTTCATCTGAGAAAGACAAACTATTGTTGGAAGCGGTTGCAAAATATGTTCGTGGCAAGTGCTCCACCCACGAACTCCTTCTTGGTGGGCGTGGCTATGCGCCTTTAATCTAAGATCAAAATGTTTATAAAGAATCATACAGGAAATGTTTTCTACAAAACTGATAAGGTATTAAAAATAGGGTAAAATGTACCTCAAACCCAAGAGGTCGTTTTGTTTTTTCCACCTCTCTTTCAATACACGCGATCAGATAACCATGTTGCTTGGTGTTAGATCATATTCGAGATAATGATACATATCATCTCTAGATATATGACAAATAGCAGTTGTACATTTCCTTCTCAAAAACCCATTTTCAATATCAATATCTCAACTATGTTCTAACACAGACCGACCAATGTTCCTTTCCTGCTCTTGAAACATTTATGTTGACACCGAATTCAAATTGCTTTATGTGCATTTATTTGTTACGAAAATTGCTTTATGTACATTTATTTGTTATGAAAAAGTCTACCACCATACAACACAGAGAAAATAAACACAAATAGAAAGGAACACGGGGTTAATATTTTGTTCATTGATTGCGGAGATCTTCTAAGCTCTGGAAGATACAGAGTCAAAACTAACCTAAGAAGCTTTTTAACAAGTAAGTTGGTATGCTTGAGAAATCCTAGTTTGAAAATACGAAAAGAATTACATAATGATAATATAATACAGCACACAAAAACAAGCCTTTTCACTTTTCTTATCTGATCACTATCATACGGCGGAAAATGGGCAGGTGTAAAATTCTTCTCTGGCGGAATAAGGGCAGGTGTAAAAAAGCCCGGCGTTAAGTTAGTTAGGGACGGCGTTAAATTAGGGACGGCATTAAATTAGGGAAAGCGTTAAATTTCGCCAGCAATGCTTAGTTTGAAACCAATTCCTATATTTCTATGTATATTACTGTCATAGTGATTTGAAGATTAGAAATACGAGGGACTGTGGCCGTGTGAAAAATGATATTCGGATAAAAATTTGTCAAAAAAAATTGTTTGCAGTCAAATCCCCTGTAAGCTTAAAATCTTTGTATTACTAGAGTGTTGCGTAATATACTCGCTCGAGTATTACTCGCTTGAGTGTTGCATAATATGACTGTGCCAGTCGCTCGACACAAATACATTTTGCTGCAGCTAATTAAATTTGCCGAGCACTAGAAATAGCAAGATATACAACAAATTGAGCAACATCATGAAGATATAATGGATGAAGAAGAATTTTGCAAAACACGAAAAAAAAGAAACAGTACCAAATAAAGGCAAGAATCTATTGATTGTTTTCAGATATCTATCTGATGTGAGTTCTGAGCAATTTTCACAGTAACGTCACTCTCCTCGTGTACTTTATGTGACAAATAGGGCCCAGGCCTTAGGCCACGCAACTGAAACACACATCCAACAGTTCCGTCAATGAAATGGACAAATAAAAGCGAAGGATAAATATGGCCTCATTGTTTTGAATTTGGAAATGAAAATTGGAGCCGTGCTGCGGGAGTGCCTTTTGCAAATTGCATATTATATTAAAATCCCCGCTAGCTTTATTTCCTTTGTCACGATCGTGATGGTCTTGTCAAGGTGTCACTGCCCCCTAATTAGTGTGTCTGTAAGATGGCTCCAGAATATTTGTTGACGACACCCATCATTGATTGACCTTGGTTGGCTTTTTAATTTTATAAGGAGAATAGTTTCCGAACTTCTGATCGTTTCCGCCGACATTGAAACCAGCTTGCAAGAAACGTTCATGGGCTTTCTTCTCGTGGAATGGATCGAAAGAAGAGTATCGACAAACCTTTGTAAATCCGTCCAGAAGCAATTAGTCACTTGTTAGTATTACAGAACATCGTAAGAATAGAAACCAAAAATGACGCCACCAATATTAGAGCACGGGTGGTATAATGAATGAACAATAGTTTTCTTGCGAAAAAATTGATCTTGAACTTATTCGGGAATTCTATTCAACTTTTTGCTTGTGTTGGTATAAGTAAATGCTTAAAGTTAAAAAATCTGAAAAGATAATTGTAAATACTAATAAATTTTTTAAATAATTTTGGTTTGTGCCAATGAAAACTCTGAGAATGGGTATTTCCTTTTCAAATATTACTGGGAGCAAGACTGAGGAACATAGCATCGCCAAATAACAGGGGCGTACAGCTCGGTTCGAAGGATTGGCGGGGCCAGCGTTAAAGCGTTAATATGATAAGGTGGACTACGAGTAACGATTAATTTCATAATAGCAGGAACCAAACAAATTGGAAGAATGGATGGATAAACCAATGAAATCAAAAGAATGGATAAACAAATTTCAAATCTTTGTATGATCATAATTTTGACAAAAATTAGTAGAAATGCAAAATTTGGTTCCCAGACTGTTTGTAAAACTGATTTCTTCAGTCAAAAATGCAACATCTCAAAATTTTATTTTACAAAGATGTTTGTGTGTGGTATTTATGGCCTTGCCTTTTTTCATTTGCTTATAAAGAAAAGAAGAAATAATGCCACAAGAATGGAGAGATGCAGGGCCTCGTTATAATATAGGCCTCTGTAGGTGCAAGTGATAAACTTTTGAGGGTAAGCAAAGGATCATTGTCCTCATTCCTGAAGATAAAATCAGGCAATTTGTGTGCATCGGTGGTTTGTGTTTAAAATGCTGTGCTGGCACTTGTTAGCGTGAACATGATAGTGTGCTTATTCAATACACAACACAATTGCAGTGACGCATATGCTCGCACATGAAACTAAAGCAATTAATTGCTAATTACATGAAGCTTTATTGAATTTTGTTTCTATTCATTTTGGTGGCAATAAAATTTACATTCCAAGTCACGCACAACAAGAGAATTGGCAATGATGAAAATGTGTGTCTGCTAATTAGTTTCTGTGGAAAACAGAGAAAAGAATAAACTTATGATTAATTTACTGCAGATTTTGTACAAAATTTCTCATAAAAAGGGATATATTTAGATTTGTTTTACAACTCGCTCAGTCTTATAACTCAATCAATCTGGCGCACGAACTTAGTACCCTTGGGGTGCGCGAACAATAGTAACGCTCGAATTCCAATAAGGCAAGAGTAAAGTCATTAGATTCGTTCTTATATATTTTGTTCTTTATATCTTTTCACAAGCTTTTTTGCATTTTAATAATCGAGACCACAGGGAACCGATAAAGTTAGTTAAGCAAAGGGGAAATAAGTAGTTGGAACAGTGCAGCTAGAAACATTTGAAAACTGTTTTGTTTTAATCATGAATCAATTAAGTTTAAATGTTCAGTGTTACAAAGGTTTATAATGATCACACCAATAAGTAATTTGTGCAAGCTCTTAGATTCAAATTCAATGTATTTACTCTTGCAAGCATAATGTGGATTTCGAAGTCTTGCTTATCTATCTATTGCAACTGCATACGTGACACCAAGATAGAATAAGATTTACTTTCAATAGCTTTTTAGATTTGCTTGCACCAGCGATGCGGTTGCCATCCAGATCTAGGACCAATGCCAACACTACTTTTGTTGCCCTTGCACTCTTAATAGACAATTCCACATGGCGACAGGAATTATTCCCATAATTCATAGCGTTCGATTTGCGAATCATTAACAGTTCTATAGGCATTCGATCACGGAACGCAATGAATCATGGGAATAATTTCCTGCCGCCATCTTTTGCGGAATCATCTATTGAGAAATGACGACTGAGACAAAATGGCAGACTCTGTGGGCCTTAAATTTTCAATGGCATGTAAAGATTTCCAGTCGGCCTTCTTGCAAAAAATTTTCTGAGCAACTAAATGGGAAATAAGTTATGGACATTTTCTAAATGAGTTATGGACATTTTCTGGGCCTAATATAAATTTTAAGATAGTAGCATAAATTCCCATAATTCCCATAAAAAGTCGATGTTGTTATACCAGGGCTATTTTCTCTATGAAAAATATCACTGTGAACTTGCGATTTTGCATAATGTCTTGATGAAACATAGAAAAAGAACCAAACTGATAAGATACTCAAATTTAGATTTTATGATTGATTGATTGATTCATGATGCAACAATTAGCATTCATAAAGGATGTCCGCACTGAGGAAAGGGGACTAAGCCAAAGCGTACATCTATTGTGATTGCCAGTTTTTCTATTGTTATTTGCGTACAAAGGGACAGAAATTGGTACAATAGGAGGGGGTAAAAAATAGTCAAAATATTGCGTACGTAATTTATGGATGCCCCTTTGTTGTTAGTGTCCGTAGTTCTCAAAATGCGGATAATTTGTCGTCGGTGAATAATTTAATTTGACCGGGTGCCTCAAAAAAAGGTAACAGCTTCGATCAAGGTTAGTGGTGCGCGAGTTTCACTCAAATTCATTCGAAACAATTCTTAAGATAGTTCTTGGTATCTAACTTAAAATTTGATACCTAGTTTGTTAATATTTATGAAGCGAGGGTCGAGATATTAACTTGCCTCGAACCCCAAACCGGAGGTCTAGGTTTTTGTCTAAACTGTGTCTTTGGATCTCCTATATCGTAGCCTTTTACGAAATGAATTTAATGGTGCTTGGAAACAAACTCGGACAGAAATCCAAAAACTGACAATTAAAAGCTAATTTATGGATGCAGCCACTATCTTTTAAGTGCTTTCTTTTTTTTCAGCATTTTTACCAAATATTATACGAAAATGAAATAGCAATCTTAGTTTTCAAAAAATGTAGTCACGGACAACTGATTTTCAAGATTCTTTTTGGACTAGTTATTCAGAAGTATTTTCAAAAACAAAATATGTTGTCTGGAACACCGCTGTGATTCCTACAAAAATCCTACAAAACAATCCTTCAAGAGCGTAGACCAAAAAAAAAACTTCTGCTTTTGGGTGGGAGGCAAATTTGAATTTAAACTGTTACTACCTAAATTCTCTCCCCCCCCCCCCCCCCATCGGTATATGATGACAACCAAATAACAAAAAATGGTCAAAAGGTAATTATTTTTTTATTAGAAACTGGCTACGAGAATCGTTTTAATTTTAAGTTAGCTATTGAGGATTACTTAAAAAAGTACTTTTGACGGATTTGAGCGATTTTCTCAGCATTAGCCTTTATCAAACCTGTTACCATGTTTTTGGGACACCCGGTATTGTTAAGCTAAGTCAGTGAACAAAAGTAAATGTAGCAAAAAGGCTGAAACATTTCTCAAAATATCTGAAATGCTTCTGAAAACATTGGTGATCAAACAGAGAAGAAAATATATCTCTACAATCAATATTTGCAGTAAAATCCATATAAAATGGCACAGCAATGTATTATCTTCATTTAGTTTTGCAACTTTTAAATAAACTTGGCCTACTGCGAAAATTTAAGACACACGAAATTTAAGACTGAGCGGAAAATGGGTTTCATTTCATGTGATTTTGGCTTTAATTTCACGAAAATTTTGTCTTCATTAAAAATTTCAGTGCGTGTGCAAAAACGTTTATATCACTAAAGTAGTGGTGTTTGATGCGATTTCCAAAGAAGATGAAAAATATGACTGATAAACTCATTGAAAAAAACGATAACTTTGATTTATCGCCATGGCACATCTTATCGAAATAATCGTATATTGAAAGTTTTATCGACACGCGCATCTTATCGTAACGTCGTATCAAGCAATAATTTATTGAAAGTTATGCCCAGATGTAATCACAGTGGATGATTGCAACAAGATTTAGATCGAAATCATAGCAACGCTTTTGTTTATTAAATTGATCTTTCATGATAAAAATCATTTTTATCTGAAGTAAAGAAATGTCGAAGGACTGCAATTGCTTATGACTTCATCTCGATCGTTTTCTTAGTTGACAAATCCAAAGATTAATAAAATTTATCAAACTCAAACAATTCCTGTTCAAGAAAAACAGGACGGACGGTACGGTCTGAAATCTTATGAAAACAAAGCTTTATGAAATAAATTGGAAACAATTACCATGGCCATCTAGTTAAATAATTCTCGAAAAGGCACAAGGCCAGGTGCCGACCATACTGCATAATCTTAACCACGAATTCAAAAAAGGAATTAAGAACTAAAAACATAACATAAAGCTGGGAAAAACAAAGGCAGTGGGAAATTCGAAAATGGAAGGCCCAGCCGCTACTGTTTTTTGTGGCTGTGTGAAAACAGTTTGATTAATCTTTTAACCAACTGTAAATACAGATCCCTCTTGTAGAAAAATAATTTTGTCTCGTAAAACTGTTTGTACACTTCTGGGTTTCAAATATTTCAATAAATTGAATTTCGGATTCAAATGCTAAGCTGAACTTTTGCAAAGCTACGTTAAAACAAAAGAAGAAACTATGAATTCACACTTGATCATCAACTGCAAGTGCAAGAATCACATTTTTAAATATCCATTAACATAAACTTTGACTGAAATGGAATGGTTTTGTATTTTCTTTTCCTACAAAGTGACCCAACGTATGTCTGTATCTGTATTTTCTTCTGCTTGAAATTTAGCCCAAACAGACAAAAGTGCTGCCACGGGGGTGCAGCCATGGCGGTGCTTCCATAAGGGTACTTCCATAAGGGTTCTTCCATAAGGGTGCAGCCGTAAGGGTACTTCCATAAGGGTACTTCCATAAGGGTGCAGCCATAAAGCTTTTCTTTTACTTTATCTAATGATGAATGTAAAATCTAGCTTAATTGCATACAAATATAACCAGCTAATTAATACCAACTTGTACCCAAGGTAATATCAAACACATTTTCAAACACAAGACAACCAACAAGAAATCTAGGAATACTGATTTACCTACATTGTTTTTTGACAAATATAACTGAGCAGGAAAATTAAAGTTTTCAGACATTAAAAAACGTCTTTGGTTGTAGTAAAACAGATAATGTTTCGATTAAAGTGCATTATGAACAGGATCAATATGACAAAATCTATAAATTTACGAACGCCAGATGCTCAGTCGTCTTTCTGGTCTTCTCTCTATGGGAAAGAAATTCTTATAACTAAGCAGCTTCATGTTTTCTTTCGGGTACACATGTTGTTCTAAATAGGGGTATTTGCAGATACAATCATGCTAAGCTGTTCTGTTATATCTTTGACCATATCAGGCTAGATTTTTCACAATGTGCACTTTGCCTTGTTTTAAATATGTTACTCTTAAGTTCAGCAACTACACGTAAGCAACATATTGTAACATATAAGGCAAATTGTGTTCCTACATTTCTTTCAACTGTTTCTCGATTCTTCGATTCTTCTGAGTTTCATCGTAAAACCTATTTTTGGCTCATATGGAAAATGGCAAAGTCAACAAAACTCAAAGTTGTATCACAGGCTTTAGGCAGCGCGTGGTGTGTTTTCTATTTTACATTTGGTTTCTCATCGCCCATGCATGTTCTATTTGGTTTCTCATCGCCCATGCATGCTTTTATTATGTTCTATCACCCATGCCCAAACACACATGGGAAACCAAAAACAAAAAACAGGAAACACACGCCACGATTCCTAAATCCCGTGGTTCCATGATCACTCAACCATATTGTGCTGAGTTACAAGCTACTGCAAATCACAAAAAGGCGCTAGAAAACGTAGAGTTCTTCTCTGTGCTCTCCATTCCAGTGAGTGTCAACGGGCGGACCCGCTCAGGTCTGAATATACAAGCAAACAGGATGTTAGATTCCACATTTTAGAGCTTTGCAGTTGGCAAAACCAACGATAAACACGTTCAAATTGCTCGAATTGGAAGTGCAAAGCAATCAAGAGATAAGAAAACCATAGATTAACAACATGTTCTCTTTCCTTATCAATAAAAAGTAGGTCAAGCAGCCTTGCAATTAGAATGACACCAATGAAAAACTAAGGAAAATCGAAGACGCTTACTCTGCATGCAAAAAATTACAGCAGATTGTTTGAGTTGACGGTGGGTGTTTGCAAACATATCGATGTGTCAGGGTCGAAAATCCGTAAAAAAAATTAATGTTCCTCGTAAGCTGGCAAAACACGTGTTCAGTAAGATTTGCAAGGACATATGTGCGCATGATGCATGCTGCAAGATTAAAACACAAAATGTGCTGCTTGATGTTTAAAAACATTGGAAAGGAAACTGTTAAAATTTGTCCAACGGGTTGATAATGTAAACAACCTGTCTGAAGTAAAATATTTTTCACTGAAAGTCAGAAAGAAATAAAGAAAATTTAAATTATTCACACCGCCATTGATTTTCTTTAAATTAGAAAATTAGGAATGGCGCTCGGATCAATGAAACATAATTTGTGTAATGTAATCTACATGTAGATGAATTTCACCAAAACTTTTACAGTACAGAGTTGATGAAGATCGAAACTTTGTGAATGAGCATATTGCTATCCTTTAGCATATAAAATGTACACAAGTATTAACGAAATGTAAGACAATTCGATAACATAGAATCAATCTTTTTCGAAGAATTGATTTAAACCGGCCGTTCCATACAAACCGATCCGGTTCCAGGCAAAAACTAGCAGGAACATGTTGGGGCCGTTTTTCAATATGATCCGTTTACTAAAAGAGGAATTTCCTGAAGTGCTAAAGGTATAGAGAAAGACTGCTTTTATTATGTATAGGAGATTTCAAAAAATAAATTTAACCGAACGGCCTAGGTAATAGTAACTCTGTTTTTTACTCTTTTCAATGCAAAGTACAAAATGAAGAGTTAAATCTTTAATTTCAAAGCAAATTTGTGCAGGCCATCATCTTTCTTTTGAAAAAAGGAAAAATCGGAATGAATTTTGCCTTGCTGAGATCTAGATGATCCCCTTCTACCTTGATTTCTTTAGGAGCCTTCCAGCCAAATTTCTGATAAATATCTCAGCTCACGAGTCACCAATAATTCTAACTAGGGTATTTATCGTTAAGTTAACTATCAGTGAATGACTACGAAAACATTTGGAAACTATTTAAGTTTTATTTTAGCAGCTATAGTCCATGAAACTCTTACGGTTTTTTTTGGTCACCTGGTAGCATGTAATGTCTCACAAGACTATGTTTAAAATATGACTAAGGTCACTAAGAAAAACTCCTAAAAATAAAATTGTTCAAAAATTATATTTCCACCTTTAAACGTGTCTTTCCCAAAGAAGCCCCCAAAAGATTTGAATGCAGTACTGATTGACACTGAAAAATAGCATTGCTCTGACAAACATGATTTAGCAGCTTTTAACTGGCTGCAGTTTCTACAAAATGACCTACACAAAATTTGATAACGTTCTTTGTTTATCTGTACATATGTTGTCGATAACAGATTGGTTTAAGATATGATTTCGCTATCGCCATGTTTATCATGAAGATAGGACATCAAAGAAAGATAGGCCTAAGTTTGAGTTTGATTACCGCAATAATCTATCAACGCAGCATTAGTGCAAATGGTAGTTTGTATGCTTATCAAGAGTTCCGGAATAAACTTATCTGAAGGTGACCAAAAGATTCTCTATCTTAACTAAAAGTGGGATCTTTCTACACAAGCCGTAATAAAGTTATCTCTTCTACCTTATCTATCCGAAGCATAACATCAAGATGTCTCACACCTTACACATCACTCAAGACAAGGCTTTCGTCGTACTCAGTCGCAGGTTTTTAGGCCAGTTGTTTCAAACGTATTGTCGACATTGAAACATGCTTGAAGAGAAGTTAGAATCAAATAACAAATAATTTAATCAGTTCAAAGAAGTAAGTTGCACAAGAACAAACTTTACTTGCAATGAGCACGCAATGAGGATACGTCAAAAGTAAAGGCATTCAGACAATGAAACACTGACCAACGACTGGCTCTTAGATCCTTGGATTTGCGGGAATTCGTCATTAACAAGGTAAGTAATATTGGTGGTTTTCTTGGTAATTAATGTTGGTTTTTTGAAGCAACGTAGCAATTCCGCAAGACCACGAGATGAAAGACAAATAAATTGTTGAACTGATATTTCACCCTGACATTCCGGACCTCTTCAGAGTAAATATGATAATAAAGAAGTAATATATCTATCGATACTAATTGCTGTTGATTCGCTATTTTAATTTTGATTTCATTAGTTATTACTGTTCATTATCTTCAAACTGATTCGGTTTTTATTTGTAACTCATTTTTGAAAACAGTATCTTAACATATGTTTGCAAAATATTTTCAACAATTTGGCTTAAAAAGAGGCACAGCTTATGACGTAAACATAGTTTTGAAAGTAATTGCCATTCGAGAAAAGTTTAGTTGTGTGAGCAGGCTTACAATATTTAGAATCTATTTTCTGACTCAATGACTTAGTAACGTTTCGCAAGCATTGTCATGAAATTATAAATTACTTTTTTAGATGGTTTCTATATTCGTAAATACTGCAATATATGACAAAGAATTATTAAAGAGTCGTCAAACTTTGTTATGTGATTTATTAAAAGTTGTGTGTCTGCCAAGTGACCTCAGTTAATAAAATGCCATCCGAGTGCCTATTGCTTACAATGCCAGGGATTTTTAACGACAGATGCCTACATTTCGAACTAAACTGCAAACAAATTATGTGCAATGAGTTAGAAATACACATAAAAGAATATATGTTTGAATACCAGCCTGACTATAAGGTTCTTTTTGACACCCTTAAAAAAGGGGCGAGTTGACTAAATTTTTTGTTTTAAACTGGACACTAAGGGTTCTGCCCACAATTGCCTAGACTTACTCCAAGTCTATTTCTTTCTTAATCCGAGAAAAGGAACTTGAGATAAACAAATTTCTCTTCCTGATTTTCTTCTTCCGAATTTATTCCGTTTGTTGTTGGATTTCATTTCTTTTAGTACAATTTACGAAGAAGATTGTCATTTTGAAGATAAACAATTTGTCATTTTGAAGAACAAAGAACTACATTAAGATAGCAAAATTGCTGTGATGTTCTTTCTTTAAGAGCAATATGAAGAAGATATCGATTTTGTTAACAAGTAATTGTTTTGGAAGAATGAACTTAATAATATTTAAATAGCAAAATGGCTGCAATGTCGTTTCTTTAAGAACAATATAGGAAGAAGATATTGACAATCTAAATAATTTGTTCTTTTTAAGAACGAAGAAAGACATCATGATAGCAAAATAGCAAAATTGTTGTGATGTTCTTCCTTTAAGAACAATATATGAAGAAGATATTGACAATGTAAACAATTTGTCGCTTTGAAGAACGAAGAACTACATTAAGATAGCAAAATTGCTGTGATGTTCTTTCTTTAAGAGCAATATGAAGAAGAAATTGACAAAGCAATTTGTCATTTTAAAGAACGAAGAACTAGGTACATTGTGATAGCAAAATGGCTATTAAATAGCAAAATGGCTGTATGTTTCTCTAATGACAAAGAAGTGGTTGACAAGAAATTATTGTTTCATTACTGCACAAATACTGAAAAGATGAACAAAGCTCGTGACACCAAAATACTTGGGAATTTTTGTTGTTGAAAACAAAATGAATGAAAAATTTCTGCAGCTGTATTAATGTACGTGTCGTTTAATCATTGATGTGGAAAAACCTAAAATTCACTTTACTAATTTTTAAATTTTAATGAAAATATTTCATAAAGCCTGATTCATTTTTTAATTTGTAAAACACTGTCTTAAGATTTTTATCTCCTATATATATCGCCGTATCATCTGCATAATTAAAAACTTCAGTATCATGAACTACGAGAGAAAAATCATCAATAAAATGGATGACATTTAATAATGTAATGCAAGGATTGATACAAGTGACCCGGCGGCATGGCAGAAAGCTTTTCCATTCAGTGTGGTATGCTTTTCTAGGCGGGGGTTTGTAAGCTTCCTCCAGCTTTCTGGTGGGGAACGCAGTTTTCTGCCTGGGAAGTGCTGAAACTGCCTGAGGACAAAATTTGGACGCATATTCCCCGGGAATTCACTGGGGCAGGCAATAAGACTAAACGTTTCGGGCATAAATCCTTAATCAGTAGTGAGCAAACGTGTACTAATTAAACTGATGACGACGAATGACGTATGACATTTTTTCTTCAGATTCTCGTTCCAGTAGCGAATCGTATTTAGCTAAATCTAAAATCTACTTTATTGTCTATGTTCTCTATCTAATAAAATGAAAGTTTCATATAATTATTATTTAAATATTATTGATATTTAAAAGCAAACAATATATATAGGTATATTTTATATTTTTATACCGAAGAATGAATACATTTTTATACCCATTCTTAGTGCTGTGAAAATTGTTGTTTCAGTATGTCGTTATTGAAATACTACAATCAAATTTAGATTCCACTGATTTGATAACTTTTTTTTTTATATTTGAAGAAAGCAAAAGTTTGAGTATATAAACATCGAAAAGTTTAAGACAATAAAACTTTTGGAAAAAAATCTCTTTTTCGAAAAATCTAAAATTTCAATTGTCTGAAATCTCTACAAAAATGTCCAAAAAGAAACCACAGGCTGATTTTTGGCAAAAATTTACAAATTAATTTCGAAAATTGCTTAAAAGAGTTAATTGAAATTATGGAAATCATTTCAGATAATAGAGGAACATTACTATGACATTTCCGTAATATTATTGGCAGCATACACATACATCAGCCTAACTCCATCTAAACTTGCAAAAATATTAAGAAACCAGACAGGCTGATTTTTAAAAACATGTTTCTTATTGGCTGGTTCTTACTGTATATCTCTTCAAAATATATCTGTATAAAGATCCATAAGATTATGCTTTGTTAGCCAATAACCAATTTCTGGTGGAAGATTCCTTTTTTTTTGTCGAATCCCCCCCCCCCCACTTAAAAATCCTTAAGTTGGTTATCTTATCGATCCAAGATTCATACAATGTGGTTTTGACTAATATATATGACGCACGAAAGCTTGATAGACTAAATATATTTCAAACGTCTGTCTTGTTTTTACATGAAGGGTCCTGTATGCAAAACTAGAGCGTTCAACTGAAATTAGAAAATTGAATTGACAGTGCGAAAGAACAAGCTAAATTTTGGCGAAAATAAAAGTTGACAAGTTCAGTTAACACAAGAAATTATTCAAATGAATTGGCCTCAAGTAAAACCAAAATGATGCGTAGAATAAACATAAGTTGTTTCTGCACTAAACTAAAAAGTTAAAATCTATTTGCCAGATTTTATCATTAGAGTGAGATGGGGACGTAAATTGGTTCCTTTGAGTTAGATGTCGTCTTCAACAACAAAAGATAATGCAATCCGCCAACTTCAAATTTCTCATGACTTCTAATCTTTCAACTGTTCACGATTTATGTTTGTAAATAGCTTGCAGTTGCGATTTAAGCCTTCTCAGAGGAAACAGATGGCCTAAGCGTGTGTACTGATCAAAGATAACAAATGTTTACTCGGCTTAAATGGTCTGAACTCTAACCAGGTGTATCTCTCTCTGGGTCGTTTGATACTTGAGCTTCAGTGGGAAAATATTCGGGAACATGTGTTAATATATTTTTTTAAAGACCACATCGGTTTCATATTTTTAAATGTGTACTTTAAGAACGAATAATATTTGTATATTTGTCATACATCTAGAGATGGTGTGTGTCTTTATTTCCACTATGATCTAGCATGGACCAAATCAAAGAGCCAGAGGCCAGATTGAGAAGTTTGTCATGTGCAGGCAATAACTTACCCGGGCAAAATGAAATAAACAATGGATTACGTCACAAATCCATTGTTCATTCACTTGCCCGTGAATTTTCCAGTCTGGGCCAGAGGTACGGCGTTGAAGAAGTCTAGGTTCCGATGCAAATGGAGAGAAGAATAACACAAATTGGGGGAAACTAAAATGTCCCTATTACTTGCCATTACTGATAAATTGTAAAAAAAAAAACACTCACCAAAACCTTGGTCTGCCACGGGATATGCAACACCTCTATACCTTGCCATCTTCGACATCTCTCCTAGCATACCATATGGAAGCCCGCCAGATCCAAACTCAGATGAATTCAAGTTTGATCCGTAGATTGGCGACGTAAATCCAAGTCCAGGGACAGACCCTTGCAAGTTGAGTTTTGCTGATGCTTTCTCGTCGCTGCTGTAATACGCGGCCAGATAGGCATCCCTTTGTGTTATGCTCTTAGAGTCCTTTTCAACAACTACACCCGGCGTTGCCGTATGCCCGTGAGAGCTGTATGTTGAATTGACGGGGGCACTGGGAGACAAAACATGCTGTGAGTAACTTCCATATGAACCATTCGGACAACCGACCATTTGGTGCAGATTCAAATGTGGAGATCTGCCACAACCAGATGGAAGATACAACCTTGAGCTACATCCCGAAGTGTGCGGACTGCCCGGTGGTCCTTCTGCAACGGAATTCGAAGACGGTAAATGATGTTGGGTTGATTGGTGGCACGCAGAATGATAAGGATTATGAGAGACACCCCTAGACCATGTTCCACTTTCAGCGTCACTGTGATTATGAAAGAAATGATCCATCGGTTCTACTGGATAACCTTGCGAAGTCTGAGGGCCACCCACAGATCCAAAGCTGGCACTTTCAGGATAAACTGCATGTTGACTTGGGTAGCCTATGGGGTGGTACCACCGATGTTCGGAGCCGGAAAGGGTATCCATGTTATTTTGATTTTGAGTCTTTTTAAATTTGTTGAAATACCCGCCAACAATTGAAGTTGAGCTTTCAGCCAAATACTGGTCAAGTCAAGATGAAAAAATGATGCACTTTTCTCTGGTAGTTCTTCCTTGGCGATTATTTTCAAAGAAACCTAAAATAAATAGAAATATATAAGTTTTCCGTGTCGAAAACTTTGGATTTAATTTACCATTTCATTCATTTAATATTTCAATCTTAAATTCGTTCAGTAGTGTCCACTCCGCAAGATACTACTGAAAAAAAAAATTGTGACTTCTGAAAGAAAAGCGATGTTGTGTGTTGCAAGTAGGGATAGAGTATCTCAGACAGTCTTGATGTAACTAAGCTTTTGTAACACATGTGAACTGTAAAACTTTACGCAAATCATTGTATGTACAAAAAACGGACATAAAATACAAATAGAAACGAGCTTTGTTCAGCTGCTAGAATTTACAACAAACTTTTATAAAAATTAACTGACAGGCAAAAGATATTGTGATATTCGTTGCACTATGGCTTTTTTTAGATTCTTTCTTTTAAGTTGGTAATACTGTAATTAAATAGCTGTATAAAAATACGAGCTACTTTGCACCAACTAATACATATACATTATACATATATATAAGCATTTTACACTACTATTAAAAGCATTGTCTATCAAATCAAGACTGTCAAAGATAGCCAATATTGCTTATAAGACCGTAGAAATATATGCTGTAGAAAAACAAAAATCGTATTCATATAAAGCACAAATAAACTACAAAATCAAAACAATTTAACTTGGTCATGAAAACATCAGCCAAATTATTAAAATTAGTACTAATTAGTAAAATTAGCAAGGTTGGTAAAAGTGCGTTCATACCCATTATGCTATTGACAAATATCTATTAAAAGATATGTAACCTTCAGAATCTTCGATACAAAAAAAGTTTTACAGAAATGTTATGTGATTTTACATAATTTATAATGGGAGATCTATGCTAATAAAAATATAAATTATTAAAGAACAAAATGTTTTAAATAAAATAATGTACTACTTGGCACTTAATTTGCTGAATAATCTCCAGTCTTAACAAGCCATCAGTTCTTCAGCTAACAAATCAGCCAAAAAATTTCTGATGATTTTTCGTCAATTATGTCATGGGTGATCCGCGTATTCGTGGTTGCATTGTATGGTAAAAGTTCCGTTCAGACTGGTTTGAGATAAAAAAAAATAGAACAAAGAAAAACCATGACTAATGAATGCAAAACCAAATCAAGACTACATCGTTGCGAGATTATGATCATATAAATTTTCCACAGACTCAAAAACAAATATAAAAACTCAGTAACCCAGAAAAGATGACAGTGCCAAATGACAGCAGGTTGAACATCAAAACCAAGAAAAACCATATTTAAAACATTTATTTCTTAATTATTAATTATTTGAAAGGAAAGAATGTGTTGTGCTGAATTTTAAGAACATATGCCAAAATTCGCCAATCTACGTCACGTTCGGTGATGTGCAAGGGTGTTTGACTCATAGTAAAACCAAAGTAAAACCGTAATGAAGCATGGTACAAGACATCAAAGACAAACAAGGGAGGACTTGCCAATCAGGCATGGCAAAATGACATGGGGCTCTGCAGGCAACTAGAGGGGAATCATAGGTGGATGGTGCACAAAGGCCCAAACAACTGCCCAACAACTTTTAGTAAAAGAAATTTGTCAAAAATGAGAACCTTTGCAAATCCCATTTCCAGCAATTGGTCTTCTCAAGGTATTACTAACAATAACAGCACTTGTATTATAACTGAAACAATATCTCAGAAATCGATTAAAAGGAAACCCCAGATGCGATTTTATGTGATACATAAAGGCAGCTAAAGTTAAAACGATTAGCGCGTGGCATACTATGCAATCTTTTGTAACAATTTACTAAAACTAATAACAAAACAATAAAAAATGAATTAAATATATAATTCAGTGTTGACAGCTCTGGAGGGACACAAGAAAATACTTTACACAAAAGCCAAAATGTCCAACGTAAAAAATAAAAAAATCTCAAATCAAGTCGTGCTCGTAAAAGGTAGCATCATTGTTGAAGAAACATCCCTGACTATTTACGTACATTTTCCAACAAACATCGTAACCAATAAAAATTGGCATGGGGAGCATTGCCCCCCTTCCCCCTTAACCCCCTCTATCCCCACCTATGTTTATGTTTGATACAAAGAATTATTTTAGCAGCCATCAAGCAGTGTTTTAAATTAACAATGCAAATTAAAAGTTTCACAGCAAGAGACACTGTCTTTAAAACAAGATTTTCTTCTGAAGACCAAGTACTAAACTCAAGTATTTCGCTTGGCAATCTCAAAATATTTTTACACATGATAAATTTCAATATCTAAATACACGAGAATATGGTCAGTAGATGCTGTCTTTAAAACAAGATTTTCTTCTGAAGACCAAGTACTAAACTCAAGTGTTTCGCTCGGCAATCTCCAAATAGTTTGACATATGATAAATTTCAATATCTAAATAAACGAGAATATGGTCAGTAGATGCTGTCTTTAAAACAAGATTTTCTTCTGAAGACCAAGTACTAAACTCAAGTGTTTC